>OY811972.1:0-238595 GCA_963681505.1 Eunapius fragilis
ATTGCATGCCTCATCAACACCTCGATGCTAAAATAGTCAATATTTCCCATAGAGATGTATGGGTGGTTTCCCATAGGAATGTATGGGTGGGAACCTACTTTTGAATTGCTTGGGTAACCCATACCGAAGCAGGTATGCTCGTGGTGGCATTTAAAACAGACAGAGGAATGGTTACTGCTATCTTCCATGTGTGCAGTGGTTTGCTCATACTGCATGTCTCATCAACACCTCGATTCTAAGATAGTCAATATTTCCCATAGAGATGTATGGATGGTTTCCCATAGGAATGTATGGGTGGGAACCTACTTTTGAATCGCTTGGTAAACCCATACCAAAGCAGGTATCCTGTGGGTGGCAATTAAAACAGATAGAGGAATGGTTACTGCTATCTTCCATGTGCGCAGTGGTTTGCTCATATTGCATGCCTCATCAACACCTCGATGCTAAAATAGTCAATATTTCCCATAGAGATGTATGGGTGGTTTCCCATAGGAATGTATGGGTGGGAACCTACATTTGAATCGCTTGGTTAACCCATACCGAAGCAGGTATGCTCGGGGTGGCATTTAAAACAGATAAAGGAATGGTTACTGCTATCTTCCATGTGCGCAAAAGTTTCCCATAGAAATGTATGGGTGGGAACCTACTTTTGAATCGCTTGGTTAACCCATACCAAAGCTGGTATGCTCGGGGTGGCATTTAAACCAGATAAAGGAATGGTTACTGCTATCTTCCATGAGTGCAGTGGTTTGCTCTTATTGCATGTCTCGTCAACACCTCAATGCTAAGATAGTCATTATTTCCCATAGAGATGTATGGGTGGTTTCCCATAGGAATGTATGGGTGGGAACCTACTGTTGAATCGCTTGGTTAACCCATACCAAAGCAGGTATCCTCGGGGTGGCATATAAAACAGATAAAGGAATGGTTACTGCTATCTTCCATGTGTGCAGTGGTTTGCTCCTATTGCATGTCTCATCAACACCTCGATGCTAAGATAGTCAAAAATTTCCCATAGAAATGTATGGGTGGGAACCTACTTTTGAATCGCTTGGTAAACCCATACCAAAGCAGGTATCCTCGGGGTGGCATTTAAAACAGATAGAGAAATGGTTACTGCTATCTTCCATGTGTGCAGTGGTTTGCTCATATTGCATGTCTCATCAACACCTCGATTCTAAGATAGTCAATATTTCCCATAGAGATGTATGGGTGGTTTCCCATAGGAATGTATGGGTGGGAACCTACATTTGAATCGCTTGGTTAACCCATACCGAAGCAGGTATGCTCGGGGTGGCATTTAAAACAGATAAAGGAATGGTTACTGCTATCTTCCATGTGTGCAAAAGTTTCCCATAGAAATGTATGGGTGGGAACCAACTTTTGAATCGCTTGGGTAACCCATACCGAAGCAGGTATGCTCGTGGTGGCATTTAAAACAGATAGAGGAATGGTTACTGCTATCTTCCATGTGTGCAGTGGTTTGCTCATACTGCATGTCTCATCAACACCTCGATTCTAAGATAGTCAATATTTTCCCATAGAGATGTATGGATGGTTTCCCATAGGAATGTATGGGTGGGAACCAACTTTTGAATCGCTTGGTAAACCCATACCAAAGCAGGTATCCTGTGGGTGGCAATTAAAACAGATAGAGGAATGGTTACTGCTATCTTCCGTGTGCGCAGTGGTTTGCTCATATTGCATGCCTCATCAACACCTCGATGCTAAAATAGTCAATATTTCCCATAGAGATGTATGGGTGGTTTCCCATAGGAATGTATGGGTGGGAACCTACTTTTGAATCGCTTGGGTAACCCATACCGAAGCAGGTATGCTCGGCGTGGCATTTGAAACAGATAGAGGAATGGTTACTGCTATCTTCCATGTGTGCAGTGGTTTGCTCATATTGCATGTCTCATCAACACCTCGGATTCTAAGATAGTCAATATTTCCCATAGAGATGTATGGGTGGATTCCCATAGGATTGTATGGGTGGGAACCTACTTTTGAATCGCTTGGTAAACCTCATACCAAAGCAGGTATCCTCGGGGTGGCATTTAAACAGATTGAGGAATGGTTACTGCTATCATCCATGTGTGCAGTGGTTTGCTCATATTGCATGTCTCATCAACACCTCGATGCTAAGATAGTCAAAAATTTCCCATAGAAATGTATGGGTGGGAACCTACTTTTGAATCGCTTGGGTAACCCATACCGAAGCAGGTAAGCTCGCGGTGGCATTTAAAACAGATAGAGGAATGGTTACTGCTATCTTCCATGTGCGCAGTGGTTTGCTCATATTGCATGCCTCATCAACACCTCGATGCTAAAATAGTCAATATTTCCATAGAGATGTATGGGTGGTTTCCCATAGGAATGTATGGGTGGGAACCTACTTTTGATTCGCTTGGGTAACCCATACCGAAGCAGGTATGCTCGTGGTGGCATTTAAAACAGATAGAGGAATGGTTACTGCTATCTTCCATGTGTGCAGTGGTTTGCTCATACTGCATGTCTCATCAACACCTCGATTCTAAGATAGGTCAATATTTCCCATAGAGATGTATGGATGGTTTCCCATAGGAATGTATGGGTGGGAACCTACTTTTGAATCGCTTGGTAAACCCATACCAAAGCAGGTATCCTGTGGGTGGCAATTAAAACAGATAGAGGAATGGTTACTGCTATCTTCCATGTGCGCAGTGGTTTGCTCATATTGCATGCCTCATCAACACCTCGATGCTAAAATAGTCAATATTTCCCATAGAGATGTATGGGTGGTTTCCCATAGGAATGTATGGGTGGGAACCTACTTTTGAATCGCTTGGGTAACCCATACCGAAGCAGGTATGCTCGGCGTGGCATTTAAAACAGACAGAGGAATGGTTACTGCTATCTTCCATGTGTGCAGTGGTTTGCTCATATTGCATGTCTCATCAACACCTCGATTCTAAGATAGTCAATATTTCCCATAGAGATGTATGGGTGGTTTCCCATAGGATTGTATGGGGTGGGAACCTACTTTTGAATCGCTTGGTAAACCCATACCAAAGCAGGTATCCTCGGGGTGGCATTTAAAACAGATTGAGGAATGGTTACTGCTATCGTCCATGTGTGCAGTGGTTTGCTCATATTGCATGTCTCATCAACACCTCGATGCTAAGATAGTCATTATTTCCCATAGAGATGTATGGGTGGTTTCCCATAGGAATGTATGGGTGGGAACCTACATTTGAATCGCTTGGTTAACCCATACCGAAGCAGGTATGCTCGGGGTGGCATTTAAAACAGATAAAGGAATGGTTACTGCTATCTTCCATGTGCGCAAAAGTTTCCCATAGAAATGTATGGGTGGGAACCTACTTTTGAATCGCTTGGTTAACCCATACCAAAGCTGGTATGCTCGGGGTGGCATTTAAACCAGATAAAGGAATGGTTACTGCTATCTTCCATGAGTGCAGTGGTTTGCTCTTATTGCATGTCTCGTCAACACCTCGATGCTAAGATAGTCAAAAATTTCCCATAGAAATGCATGGGTGGGAACCTACTTTTGAATCGCTTGGTAAACCCATACCAAAGCTGGTATGCTCGGGGAGGCATTTAAAACAGATAGAGGAATGGTTACAGCTATCTTCCATGTGTGCAGTGGTTTACTCATATTGCATGTCTCATCAACACCTCAATGCTAAGATAGTCAATATTTCCCATAGAGATGTATGGGTGGTTTCCCATAGGAATGTATGGGTGGGAACCTACTTTTGAGTCGCTTGGTTAACCCATACCAAAGCAGGTATCCTCGGGGTGGCATTTAAAACAGATAAAGGAATGGTTACTGCTATCTTCCATGTGTGCAGTGGTTTGCTCCTATTGCATGTCTCATCAACACCTCGATGCTAAGATAGTCAAAAATTTCCCATAGAAATGTATGGGTGGGAACCTACTTTTGAATCGCTTGGTAAGCCCATACCAAAGCAGGTATCCTCGGGGTGGCATTTAAAACAGATAGAGAAATGGTTACTGCTATCTTCCATGTGTGCAGTGGTTTGCTCATATTGCATGTCTCATCAACACCTCGATTCTAAGATAGTCAATATTTCCCATAGAGATGTATGGGTGGTTTCCCATAGGAATGTATGGGTGGGAACCTACTTTTGAGTCGCTTGGTTAACCCATACCAAAGCAGGTATCCTCGGGGTGGCATTTAAAACAGATAAAGGAATGGTTACTGCTATCTTCCATGTGTGCAGTGGTTTGCTCCTATTGCATGTCTCATCAACACCTCGATGCTAAGATAGTCAAAAATTTCCCATAGAAATGTATGGGTGGGAACCTACTTTTGAATCGCTTGGTAAGCCCATACCAAAGCAGGTATCCTCGGGGTGGCATTTAAAACAGATAGAGAAATGGTTACTGCTACCTTCCATGTGTGCAGTGGTTTGCTCATATTGCATGTCTCATCAACACCTCGATTCTAAGATAGTCAATATTTCCCATAGAGATGTATGGGTGGTTTCCCATAGGATTGTATGGGTGGGAACCTACTTTTGAATCGCTTGGTAAACCCATACCAAAGCAGGTATCCTCGGGGTGGCATTTAAAACAGATTGAGGAATGGTTACTGCTATCATCCATGTGTGCAGTGGTTTGCTCATATTGCATGTCTCATCAACACCTCGATGCTAAGATAGTCAAAAATTTCCCATAGAAATGTATGGGTGGGAACCTTCTTTTGAATCGCTTGGGTAACCCATACCGAAGCAGGTAAGCTCGGGGTGGCATTTAAAACAGATAGAGGAATGGTTACTGCTATCTTCCATGTGCGCAGTGGTTTGCTCATATTGCATGCCTCATCAACACCTCGATGCTAAAATAGTCAATATTTCACATAGAGATGTATGGGTGGTTTCCCATAGGAATGTATGGGTGGGAACCTACTTTTGAATTGCTTGGGTAACCCATACCGAAGCAGGTATGCTCGTGGTGGCATTTAAAACAGACAGAGGAATGGTTACTGCTATCTTCCATGTGTGCAGTGGTTTGCTCATACTGCATGTCTCATCAACACCTCGATTCTAAGATAGTCAATATTTCCCATTGAGATGTATGGATGGTTTCCCATAGGAATGTATGGGTGGGAACCTACTTTTGAATCGCTTGGTAAACCCATACCAAAGCAGGTATCCTGTGGGTGGCAATTAAAACAGATAGAGGAATGGTTACTGCTATCTTCCATGTGCGCAGTGGTTTGCTCATATTGCATGCCTCATCAACACCTCGATGCTAAAATAGTCAATATTTCCCATAGAGATGTATGGGTGGTTTCCCATAGGAATGTATGGGTGGGAACCTACATTTGAATCGCTTGGTTAACCCATACCGAAGCAGGTATGCTCGGGGTGGCATTTAAAACAGATAAAGGAATGGTTACTGCTATCTTCCATGTGCGCAAAAGTTTCCCATAGAAATGTATGGGTGGGAACCTACTTTTGAATCGCTTGGTTAACCCATACCAAAGCTGGTATGCTCGGGGTGGCATTTAAACCAGATAAAGGAATGGTTACTGCTATCTTCCATGAGTGCAGTGGTTTGCTCTTATTGCATGTCTCGTCAACACCTCAATGCTAAGATAGTCATTATTTCCCATAGAGATGTATGGGTGGTTTCCCATAGGAATGTATGGGTGGGAACCTACTGTTGAATCGCTTGGTTAACCCATACCAAAGCAGGTATCCTCGGGGTGGCATATAAAACAGATAAAGGAATGGTTACTGCTATCTTCCATGTGTGCAGTGGTTTGCTCCTATTGCATGTCTCATCAACACCTCGATGCTAAGATAGTCAAAAATTTCCCATAGAAATGTATGGGTGGGAACCTACTTTTGAATCGCTTGGTAAACCCATACCAAAGCAGGTATCCTCGGGGTGGCATTTAAAACAGATAGAGAAATGGTTACTGCTATCTTCCATGTGTGCAGTGGTTTGCTCATATTGCATGTCTCATCAACACCTCGATTCTAAGATAGTCAATATTTCCCATAGAGATGTATGGGTGGTTTCCCATAGGAATGTATGGGTGGGAACCTACATTTGAATCGCTTGGTTAACCCATACCGAAGCAGGTATGCTCGGGGTGGCATTTAAAACAGATAAAGGAATGGTTACTGCTATCTTCCATGTGTGCAAAAGTTTCCCATAGAAATGTATGGGTGGGAACCAACTTTTGAATCGCTTGGGTAACCCATACCGAAGCAGGTATGCTCGTGGTGGCATTTAAAACAGATAGAGGAATGGTTACTGCTATCTTCCATGTGTGCAGTGGTTTGCTCATACTGCATGTCTCATCAACACCTCGATTCTAAGATAGTCAATATTTCCCATAGAGATGTATGGATGGTTTCCCATAGGAATGTATGGGTGGGAACCAACTTTTGAATCGCTTGGTAAACCCATACCAAAGCAGGTATCCTGTGGGTGGCAATTAAAACAGATAGAGGAATGGTTACTGCTATCTTCCGTGTGCGCAGTGGTTTGCTCATATTGCATGCCTCATCAACACCTCGATGCTAAAATAGTCAATATTTCCCATAGAGATGTATGGGTGGTTTCCCATAGGAATGTATGGGTGGGAACCTACTTTTGAATCGCTTGGGTAACCCATACCGAAGCAGGTATGCTCGGCGTGGCATTTAAAACAGACAGAGGAATGGTTACTGCTATCTTCCATGTGTGCAGTGGTTTGCTCATATTGCATGTCTCATCAACACCTCGATTCTAAGATAGTCAATATTTCCCATAGAGATGTATGGGTGGTTTCCCATAGGATTGTATGGGTGGGAACCTACTTTTGAATCGCTTGGTAAACCCATACCAAAGCAGGTATCCTCGGGGTGGCATTTAAAACAGATTGAGGAATGGTTACTGCTATCATCCATGTGTGCAGTGGTTTGCTCATATTGCATGTCTCATCAACACCTCGATGCTAAGATAGTCATTATTTCCCATAGAGATGTATGGGTGGTTTCCCATAGGAATGTATGGGTGGGAACCTACATTTGAATCGCTTGGTTAACCCATACCGAAGCAGGTATGCTCGGGGTGGCATTTAAAACAGATAAAGGAATGGTTACTGCTATCTTCCATGTGCGCAAAAGTTTCCCATAGAAATGTATGGGTGGGAACCTACTTTTGAATCGCTTGGTTAACCCATACCAAAGCTGGTATGCTCGGGGTGGCATTTAAACCAGATAAAGGAATGGTTACTGCTATCTTCCATGAGTGCAGTGGTTTGCTCTTATTGCATGTCTCGTCAACACCTCGATGCTAAGATAGTCAAAAATTTCCCATAGAAATGCATGGGTGGGAACCTACTTTTGAATCGCTTGGTAAACCCATACCAAAGCTGGTATGCTCGGGGAGGCATTTAAAACAGATAGAGGAATGGTTACAGCTATCTTCCATGTGTGCAGTGGTTTACTCATATTGCATGTCTCATCAACACCTCAATGCTAAGATAGTCATTATTTCCCATAGAGATGTATGGGTGGTTTCCCATAGGAATGTATGGGTGGGAACCTACTTTTGAGTCGCTTGGTTAACCCATACCAAAGCAGGTATCCTCGGGGTGGCATTTAAAACAGATAAAGGAATGGTTACTGCTATCTTCCATGTGTGCAGTGGTTTGCTCCTATTGCATGTCTCATCAACACCTCGATGCTAAGATAGTCAAAAATTTCCCATAGAAATGTATGGGTGGGAACCTACTTTTGAATCGCTTGGTAAGCCCATACCAAAGCAGGTATCCTCGGGGTGGCATTTAAAACAGATAGAGAAATGGTTACTGCTATCTTCCATGTGTGCAGTGGTTTGCTCATATTGCATGTCTCATCAACACCTCGATTCTAAGATAGTCAATATTTCCCATAGAGATGTATGGGTGGTTTCCCATAGGATTGTATGGGTGGGAACCTACTTTTGAATCGCTTGGTAAACCCATACCAAAGCAGGTATCCTCGGGGTGGCATTTAAAACAGATTGAGGAATGGTTACTGCTATCATCCATGTGTGCAGTGGTTTGCTCATATTGCATGTCTCATCAACACCTCGATGCTAAGATAGTCAAAAATTTCCCATAGAAATGTATGGGTGGGAACCTTCTTTTGAATCGCTTGGGTAACCCATACCGAAGCAGATAAGCTCGGGGTGGCATTTAAAACAGATAGAGGAATGGTTACTGCTATCTTCCATGTGCGCAGTGGTTTGCTCATATTGCATGCCTCATCAACACCTCGATGCTAAAATAGTCAATATTTCCCATAGAGATGTATGGGTGGTTTCCCATAGGAATGTATGGGTGGGAACCTACTTTTGAATTGCTTGGGTAACCCATACCGAAGCAGGTATGCTCGTGGTGGCATTTAAAACAGACAGAGGAATGGTTACTGCTATCTTCCATGTGTGCAGTGGTTTGCTCATACTGCATGTCTCATCAACACCTCGATTCTAAGATAGTCAATATTTCCCATAGAGATGTATGGATGGTTTCCCATAGGAATGTATGGGTGGGAACCTACTTTTGAATCGCTTGGTAAACCCATACCAAAGCAGGTATCCTGTGGGTGGCAATTAAAACAGATAGAGGAATGGTTACTGCTATCTTCCATGTGCGCAGTGGTTTGCTCATATTGCATGCCTCATCAACACCTCGATGCTAAAATAGTCAATATTTCCCATAGAGATGTATGGGTGGTTTCCCATAGGAATGTATGGGTGGGAACCTACATTTGAATCGCTTGGTTAACCCATACCGAAGCAGGTATGCTCGGGGTGGCATTTAAAACAGATAAAGGAATGGTTACTGCTATCTTCCATGTGCGCAAAAGTTTCCCATAGAAATGTATGGGTGGGAACCTACTTTTGAATCGCTTGGTTAACCCATACCAAAGCTGGTATGCTCGGGGTGGCATTTAAACCAGATAAAGGAATGGTTACTGCTATCTTCCATGAGTGCAGTGGTTTGCTCTTATTGCATGTCTCGTCAACACCTCAATGCTAAGATAGTCATTATTTCCCATAGAGATGTATGGGTGGTTTCCCATAGGAATGTATGGGTGGGAACCTACTGTTGAATCGCTTGGTTAACCCATACCAAAGCAGGTATCCTCGGGGTGGCATATAAAACAGATAAAGGAATGGTTACTGCTATCTTCCATGTGTGCAGTGGTTTGCTCCTATTGCATGTCTCATCAACACCTCGATGCTAAGATAGTCAAAAATTTCCCATAGAAATGTATGGGTGGGAACCTACTTTTGAATCGCTTGGTAAACCCATACCAAAGCAGGTATCCTCGGGGTGGCATTTAAAACAGATAGAGAAATGGTTACTGCTATCTTCCATGTGTGCAGTGGTTTGCTCATATTGCATGTCTCATCAACACCTCGATTCTAAGATAGTCAATATTTCCCATAGAGATGTATGGGTGGTTTCCCATAGGAATGTATGGGTGGGAACCTACATTTGAATCGCTTGGTTAACCCATACCGAAGCAGGTATGCTCGGGGTGGCATTTAAAACAGATAAAGGAATGGTTACTGCTATCTTCCATGTGTGCAAAAGTTTCCCATAGAAATGTATGGGTGGGAACCAACTTTTGAATCGCTTGGGTAACCCATACCGAAGCAGGTATGCTCGTGGTGGCATTTAAAACAGATAGAGGAATGGTTACTGCTATCTTCCATGTGTGCAGTGGTTTGCTCATACTGCATGTCTCATCAACACCTCGATTCTAAGATAGTCAATATTTCCCATAGAGATGTATGGATGGTTTCCCATAGGAATGTATGGGTGGGAACCAACTTTTGAATCGCTTGGTAAACCCATACCAAAGCAGGTATCCTGTGGGTGGCAATTAAAACAGATAGAGGAATGGTTACTGCTATCTTCCGTGTGCGCAGTGGTTTGCTCATATTGCATGCCTCATCAACACCTCGATGCTAAAATAGTCAATATTTCCCATAGAGATGTATGGGTGGTTTCCCATAGGAATGTATGGGTGGGAACCTACTTTTGAATCGCTTGGGTAACCCATACCGAAGCAGGTATGCTCGGCGTGGCATTTGAAACAGATAGAGGAATGGTTACTGCTATCTTCCATGTGTGCAGTGGTTTGCTCATATTGCATGTCTCATCAACACCTCGATTCTAAGATAGTCAATATTTCCCATAGAGATGTATGGGTGGATTCCCATAGGATTGTATGGGTGGGAACCTACTTTTGAATCGCTTGGTAAACCCATACCAAAGCAGGTATCCTCGGGGTGGCATTTAAAACAGATTGAGGAATGGTTACTGCTATCATCCATGTGTGCAGTGGTTTGCTCATATTGCATGTCTCATCAACACCTCGATGCTAAGATAGTCAAAAATTTCCCATAGAAATGTATGGGTGGGAACCTACTTTTGAATCGCTTGGGTAACCCATACCGAAGCAGGTAAGCTCGCGGTGGCATTTAAAACAGATAGAGGAATGGTTACTGCTATCTTCCATGTGCGCAGTGGTTTGCTCATATTGCATGCCTCATCAACACCTCGATGCTAAAATAGTCAATATTTCCCATAGAGATGTATGGGTGGTTTCCCATAGGAATGTATGGGTGGGAACCTACTTTTGATTCGCTTGGGTAACCCATACCGAAGCAGGTATGCTCGTGGTGGCATTTAAAACAGATAGAGGAATGGTTACTGCTATCTTCCATGTGTGCAGTGGTTTGCTCATACTGCATGTCTCATCAACACCTCGATTCTAAGATAGTCAATATTTCCCATAGAGATGTATGGATGGTTTCCCATAGGAATGTATGGGTGGGAACCTACTTTTGAATCGCTTGGTAAACCCATACCAAAGCAGGTATCCTGTGGGTGGCAATTAAAACAGATAGAGGAATGGTTACTGCTATCTTCCATGTGCGCAGTGGTTTGCTCATATTGCATGCCTCATCAACACCTCGATGCTAAAATAGTCAATATTTCCCATAGAGATGTATGGGTGGTTTCCCATAGGAATGTATGGGTGGGAACCTACTTTTGAATCGCTTGGGTAACCCATACCGAAGCAGGTATGCTCGGCGTGGCATTTAAAACAGACAGAGGAATGGTTACTGCTATCTTCCATGTGTGCAGTGGTTTGCTCATATTGCATGTCTCATCAACACCTCGATTCTAAGATAGTCAATATTTCCCATAGAGATGTATGGGTGGTTTCCCATAGGATTGTATGGGTGGGAACCTACTTTTGAATCGCTTGGTAAACCCATACCAAAGCAGGTATCCTCGGGGTGGCATTTAAAACAGATTGAGGAATGGTTACTGCTATCGTCCATGTGTGCAGTGGTTTGCTCATATTGCATGTCTCATCAACACCTCGATGCTAAGATAGTCATTATTTCCCATAGAGATGTATGGGTGGTTTCCCATAGGAATGTATGGGTGGGAACCTACATTTGAATCGCTTGGTTAACCCATACCGAAGCAGGTATGCTCGGGGTGGCATTTAAAACAGATAAAGGAATGGTTACTGCTATCTTCCATGTGCGCAAAAGTTTCCCATAGAAATGTATGGGTGGGAACCTACTTTTGAATCGCTTGGTTAACCCATACCAAAGCTGGTATGCTCGGGGTGGCATTTAAACCAGATAAAGGAATGGTTACTGCTATCTTCCATGAGTGCAGTGGTTTGCTCTTATTGCATGTCTCGTCAACACCTCGATGCTAAGATAGTCAAAAATTTCCCATAGAAATGCATGGGTGGGAACCTACTTTTGAATCGCTTGGTAAACCCATACCAAAGCTGGTATGCTCGGGGAGGCATTTAAAACAGATAGAGGAATGGTTACAGCTATCTTCCATGTGTGCAGTGGTTTACTCATATTGCATGTCTCATCAACACCTCAATGCTAAGATAGTCAATATTTCCCATAGAGATGTATGGGTGGTTTCCCATAGGAATGTATGGGTGGGAACCTACTTTTGAGTCGCTTGGTTAACCCATACCAAAGCAGGTATCCTCGGGGTGGCATTTAAAACAGATAAAGGAATGGTTACTGCTATCTTCCATGTGTGCAGTGGTTTGCTCCTATTGCATGTCTCATCAACACCTCGATGCTAAGATAGTCAAAAATTTCCCATAGAAATGTATGGGTGGGAACCTACTTTTGAATCGCTTGGTAAGCCCATACCAAAGCAGGTATCCTCGGGGTGGCATTTAAAACAGATAGAGAAATGGTTACTGCTATCTTCCATGTGTGCAGTGGTTTGCTCATATTGCATGTCTCATCAACACCTCGATTCTAAGATAGTCAATATTTCCCATAGAGATGTATGGGTGGTTTCCCATAGGAATGTATGGGTGGGAACCTACTTTTGAGTCGCTTGGTTAACCCATACCAAAGCAGGTATCCTCGGGGTGGCATTTAAAACAGATAAAGGAATGGTTACTGCTATCTTCCATGTGTGCAGTGGTTTGCTCCTATTGCATGTCTCATCAACACCTCGATGCTAAGATAGTCAAAAATTTCCCATAGAAATGTATGGGTGGGAACCTACTTTTGAATCGCTTGGTAAGCCCATACCAAAGCAGGTATCCTCGGGGTGGCATTTAAAACAGATAGAGAAATGGTTACTGCTACCTTCCATGTGTGCAGTGGTTTGCTCATATTGCATGTCTCATCAACACCTCGATTCTAAGATAGTCAATATTTCCCATAGAGATGTATGGGTGGTTTCCCATAGGATTGTATGGGTGGGAACCTACTTTTGAATCGCTTGGTAAACCCATACCAAAGCAGGTATCCTCGGGGTGGCATTTAAAACAGATTGAGGAATGGTTACTGCTATCATCCATGTGTGCAGTGGTTTGCTCATATTGCATGTCTCATCAACACCTCGATGCTAAGATAGTCAAAAATTTCCCATAGAAATGTATGGGTGGGAACCTTCTTTTGAATCGCTTGGGTAACCCATACCGAAGCAGGTAAGCTCGGGGTGGCATTTAAAACAGATAGAGGAATGGTTACTGCTATCTTCCATGTGCGCAGTGGTTTGCTCATATTGCATGCCTCATCAACACCTCGATGCTAAAATAGTCAATATTTCACATAGAGATGTATGGGTGGTTTCCCATAGGAATGTATGGGTGGGAACCTACTTTTGAATTGCTTGGGTAACCCATACCGAAGCAGGTATGCTCGTGGTGGCATTTAAAACAGACAGAGGAATGGTTACTGCTATCTTCCATGTGTGCAGTGGTTTGCTCATACTGCATGTCTCATCAACACCTCGATTCTAAGATAGTCAATATTTCCCATTGAGATGTATGGATGGTTTCCCATAGGAATGTATGGGTGGGAACCTACTTTTGAATCGCTTGGTAAACCCATACCAAAGCAGGTATCCTGTGGGTGGCAATTAAAACAGATAGAGGAATGGTTACTGCTATCTTCCATGTGCGCAGTGGTTTGCTCATATTGCATGCCTCATCAACACCTCGATGCTAAAATAGTCAATATTTCCCATAGAGATGTATGGGTGGTTTCCCATAGGAATGTATGGGTGGGAACCTACATTTGAATCGCTTGGTTAACCCATACCGAAGCAGGTATGCTCGGGGTGGCATTTAAAACAGATAAAGGAATGGTTACTGCTATCTTCCATGTGCGCAAAAGTTTCCCATAGAAATGTATGGGTGGGAACCTACTTTTGAATCGCTTGGTTAACCCATACCAAAGCTGGTATGCTCGGGGTGGCATTTAAACCAGATAAAGGAATGGTTACTGCTATCTTCCATGAGTGCAGTGGTTTGCTCTTATTGCATGTCTCGTCAACACCTCAATGCTAAGATAGTCATTATTTCCCATTGAGATGTATGGGTGGTTTCCCATAGGAATGTATGGGTGGGAACCTACTGTTGAATCGCTTGGTTAACCCATACCAAAGCAGGTATCCTCGGGGTGGCATATAAAACAGATAAAGGAATGGTTACTGCTATCTTCCATGTGTGCAGTGGTTTGCTCCTATTGCATGTCTCATCAACACCTCGATGCTAAGATAGTC
The DNA here is from genome assembly GCA_963681505.1 of Eunapius fragilis. Lineage (NCBI taxonomy): Eukaryota > Metazoa > Porifera > Demospongiae > Spongillida > Spongillidae > Eunapius > Eunapius fragilis. The sequence goes on from OY811972.1 coordinate 14,108, forward strand.
AAAAATATCCCATAGAAATGTATGGGTGGGAACCTACTTTTGAATCGCTTGGTAAACCCATACCAAAGCAGGTATCCTCGGGGTGGCATTTAAAACAGATAGAGAAATGGATACTGCTATCTTCCATGTGTGCAGTGGTTTGCTCATATTGCATGTCTCATCAACACCTCGATTCTAAGAAAGTCAATATTTCCCATAGAGATGTATGGATGGTTTCCCATAGGAATGTATGGGTGGGAACCTACTTTTGAATCGCTTGGTAAACCCATACCAAAGCAGGTATCCTGTGGGTGGCAATTAAAACAGATAGAGGAATGGTTACTGCTATCTTCCATGTGTGCAGTGGTTTGCTCATATTGCATGCCTCATCAACACCTCGATGCTAAAATAGTCAATATTTCCCATAGAGATGTATGGGTGGTTTCCCATAGGAATGTATGGGTGGGAACCTACATTTGAATCGCTTGGTTAACCCATACCGAAGCAGGTATGCTCGGGGTGGCATTTAAAACAGATAAAGGAATGGTTACTGCTATCTTCCATGTGCGCAAAAGTTTCCCATAGAAATGTATGGGTGGGAACCTACTTTTGAATCGCTTGGTTAACCCATACCAAAGCTGGTATGCTCGGGGTGGCATTTAAACCAGATAAAGGAATGGTTACTGCTATCTTCCATGAGTGCAGTGGTTTGCTCTTATTGCATGTCTCGTCAACACCTCAATGCTAAGATAGTCATTATTTCCCATAGAGATGTATGGGTGGTTTCCCATAGGAATGTATGGGTGGGAACCTACTGTTGAATCGCTTGGTTAACCCATACCAAAGCAGGTATCCTCGGGGTGGCATATAAAACAGATAAAGGAATGGTTACTGCTATCTTCCATGTGTGCAGTGGTTTGCTCCTATTGCATGTCTCATCAACACCTCGATGCTAAGATAGTCAAAAATATCCCATAGAAATGTATGGGTGGGAACCTACTTTTGAATCGCTTGGTAAACCCATACCAAAGCAGGTATCCTCGGGGTGGCATTTAAAACAGATAGAGAAATGGATACTGCTATCTTCCATGTGTGCAGTGGTTTGCTCATATTGCATGTCTCATCAACACCTCGATTCTAAGAAAGTCAATATTTCCCATAGAGATGTATGGGTGGTTTCCCATAGGAATGTATGGGTGGGAACCTACATTTGAATCGCTTGGTTAACCCATACCAAAGCAGGTATCCTCGGGGTGGCATTTAAAACAGATAAAGGAATGGTTACTGCTATCTTCCATGTGTGCAAAAGTTTCCCATAGAAATGTATGGGTGGGAACCTACTTTTGAATCGCTTGGGTAACCCATACCGAAGCAGGTATGCTCGTGGTGGCATTTAAAACAGATAAAGGAATGGTTACTGCTATCTTCCATGTGTGCAGTGGTTTGCTCATACTGCATGTCTCATCAACACCTCGATTCTAAGATAGTCAATATTTCCCATAGAGATGTATGGATGGTTTCCCATAGGAATGTATGGGTGGGAACCTACTTTTGAATCGCTTGGTAAATCCATACCAAAGCAGGTATCCTGTGGGTGGCAATTAAAACAGACAGAGGAATGGTTACTGCTATCTTCCATGTGCGCAGTGGTTTGCTCATATTGCATGCCTCATCAACACCTCGATGCTAAAATAGTCAATATTTCCCATAGAGATGTATGGGTGGTTTCCCATAGGAATGTATGGGTGGGAACCTACTTTTGAATCGCTTGGGTAACCCATACCGAAGCAGGTATGCTCGGCGTGGCATTTGAAACAGATAGAGGAATGGTTACTGCTATCTTCCATGTGTGCAGTGGTTTGCTCATATTGCATGTCTCATCAACACCTCGATTCTAAGATAGTCAATATTTCCCATAGAGATGTATGGGTGGTTTCCCATAGGATTGTATGGGTGGGAACCTACTTTTGAATCGCTTGGTAAACCCATACCAAAGCAGGTATCCTCGGGGTGGCATTTAAAACAGATTGAGGAATGGTTACTGCTATCATCCATGTGTGCAGTGGTTTGCTCATATTGCATGTCTCATCAACACCTCGATGCTAAGATAGTCAAAAATTTCCCATAGAAATGTATAGGTGGGAACCTACTTTTGAATCGCATGGTAAACCCATACCAAAGCAGGTATCCTCGGGGTGGCATTTAAAACAGATAGAGGAATGGTTACTGCTATCTTCCATGTGTGCAGTGGTTTGCTCATATTGCATGTCTCATCAACACCTCGATGCTAAGATAGTCAAAAATCTCCCATAGAAATGTATGGGTGGGAACCTACTTTTGAATCGCTTGGTAAACCCATACCAAAGCAGGTATCCTCGGGGTGGCATTTAAAACAGATAGAGGAATGGTTACTGCTATCTTCCATGTGTGCAGTGGTTTGCTCATATTGCATGTCTCATCAACACCTCGATGCTAAATAGTCAAAAATTTCCCATAGAAATGTATGGGTGGGAACCTACTTTTGAATCGCTTGGTAAACCCATACCAAAGCAGGTATCCTCGGGGTGGCATTTAAAACAGATAGAGGAATGGTTACTGCTATCTTCCATGTGTGCAGTGGTTTGCTAATATTGCATGTCTCATCAACAGCTCGATGCTAAGATAGTCAAAAATTTCCCATAGAAATGTATGGGTGGGAACCTACTTTTGAATCGCTTGGTAAACCGATACCGAAGCAGGTATCCTCGGGGTGGCATTACAAAGAGATAGAGGAGTGGTTACTGCTATCTTCCATGTGTCCAGTGGTTTGCTCATATTGCATGCCTCATTAACACCTCGATGCTAAGATAGGCAATATTTCCTATTGAGATGTGTCGGTGGTTTCCCATAGGAATGTATGGGTGGGAACCTACTTTTGAATCGCTTGGGTAACCCATACAGAAGCAGGTATGCTCGGGGTGGCATTTAAAACAGATAGAGGAATGGTTACTGCTATCTTACATGTGTGCAGTGGTTTGCTCATATTGCATGTCTCATCAACACCTCGATGCTAAGATAGTCAATATTTCCCATACAGATGTATGGATGGTTTCCCATAAAAATGTATGGGTGGGAACCTACTTTTGAATCGCTTGGTAAACCCATACCAAAGCAGGTTTCCTCGGGGTGGCATTTAAAACAGATAGAGGAATGGTTACTGCTATCTTCCATGTGTGCAGTGGTTTGCTCATATTGCATGCCTCATCAACACCTCGATGCTAAGATAGTCAATATTTCCCATTGAGATGTATGGGTGGTTTCCCATAGGAATGTATGGGTGGGAACCTACTTTTGAATCGCTTGGGTAACCCATACCGAAGCAGGAATGCTCGGGGTGGCATTTAAAACAGATAGAGGAATGGTTACTGCTATTTTCCATGTGTGCAGTGGTTTGCTCATATTGCATGTCTCATCAACACCTCGATGCTAAGATAGTCAAAAATTTCCCATAGAAATGTATGGGTGGGAACCTACTTTTGAATCGCTTGGTAAACCCATACCAAAGCAGGCATCCTCGGGGTGGCATTTAAAACAGATAGAGGAATGGTTACTGCTATCTTCCATGTGTGCAGTGGTTTGCTCATATTGCATGTCTCATCAACACCTCGATGCTAAGAGAGTCAAAAATTTCCCATAGAAATGTATGGGTGGGAACCTACTTTTGAATCGCTTGGTAAACCAATACCAAAGAAGGTATCCTCGGGGTGGCATTTAAAACAGATAGAGGAATGGTTACTGCTATCTTCAATGTGTGCAGTGGTTTGCTCATATTGCATGTCTCATCAACACCTCGATGCTAAGATAGTCAAAAATCTCCCATAGAAATGTATGGGTGGGAACATACTTTTGAATCGCTTGGTAAACCCATACCAAAGCAGGTATCCTCGGGGTGGCATTTAAAACAGATAGAGGAATGGTTACTGCTATCTTCCATGTGTGCAGTGGTTTGCTCATATTGCATGTCTCATCAACACCTCGATGCTAAATAGTCAAAAATTTCCCATAGAAATGTATGGGTGGGAACCTACTTTTGAATCGCTTGGTAAACCCATACCAAAGCAGGTATCCTCGGGGTGGCATTTAAAACAGATAGAGGAATGGTTACTGCTATCTTCCATGTGTGCAGTGGTTTGCTCATATTGCATGTCTCATCAACAGCTCGATGCTAAGATAGTCAAAAATTTCCCATAGAAATGTATGGGTGGGAACCTACTTTTGAATCGCTTGGTAAACCCATACCAAAGTAGGTATCCTCGGGGTGGCATTACAAAGAGATAGAGGAGTGGTTACTGCTATCTTCCATGTGTCCAGTGGTTTGCTCATATTGCATGCCTCATCAACACCTCGATGCTAAGATAGTCAATATTTCCCATTGAGATGTATGGGTGGTTTCCCATAGGAATGTATGGGTGGGAACCTACTTTTGAATCGCTTGGGTAACCCATACCGAAGCAGGAATGCTCGGGGTGGCATTTAAAACAGATAGAGGAATGGTTACTGCTATCTTCCATGTGTGCAGTGGTTTGCTCATATTGCATGTCTCATCAACACCTCGATGCTAAGATAGTCAAAAATTTCCCATAGAAATGTATGGGTGGGAACCTACTTTTGAATCGTTTGGTAAACCCATACCAAAGCAGGTATGTTCGGGGTGGCATTTAAAATAGATAGAGGAATGGTTACTGCTATCTTCCATGTGTGCAGTGGTTTGCTCATATTGCATGTCTCATCAACACCTCGATGCTAAATAGTCAAAAATTTCCCATAGAAATGTATGGGTGGAAACCTACTTTTGAATCGCTTGGCAAACCCATACCAAAGCAGGTATCCTCGGGGTGGCATTTAAAACAGATAGAGGAATGGTTACTGCTATCATCCATGTGTGCAGTGGTTTGCTCATATTGTATGTCTCATCAACACCTCGATGCTAAGATAGTGAAAAATTTCCCATAGAAATGTATGGGTGGGAACCTACTTTTGAATCGCTTGGTAAACCCATACCAAAGCAGGTATCCTCGGGGTGGCATTAAAAAGAGATAGAGGAGTGGTTACTGCTATCTTCCATGTGTCCAGTGGTTTGCTCATATTGCATGCCTGATCAACACCTCGATGCTAAGATAGTCAATATTTCCCATTGAGATGTATGGGTGGTTTCCCATAGGAATGTATGGGTGGGAACCTACTTTTGAATCGCTTGGGTAACCCATACCGAAGCAGGTATGCTCGGGGTGGCATATAAAACAGATAGAGGAATGGTTACTGCTATTTTCCATGAGTGCAGTGGTTTGCTCATATTGCATCTCTCTTCAACACCTCGATGCTAAGATAGTCAAAAATTTCCAATAGAAATGTATGGGTGGGAACCTACTTTTGAATCGCTTGGTAAACCCATACCAAAGCAGGTATCCTCGGGGTGGCATTAAAAAGAGATAGAGGAGTGGTTACTGCTATCTTCCATGTGTCCAGTGGTTTGCTCATATTGCATGCCTGATCAACACCTCGATGCTAAGATAGTCAATATTTCCCATTGAGATGTATGGGTGGTTTCCCATAGGAATGTATGGGTGGGAACCTACTTTTGAATCGCTTGGGTAACCCATACCGAAACAGGTATGCTCGGGGTGGCATTTAAAACAGATAGAGGAATGGTTACTGCTATCTTCCATGTGTGCAGTGGTTTGCTCATATTGCATGTCTCATCAACACCTCGATGCTAAGATAGTCAAAAATTTCCCATAGAAATGTATGGGTGGGAACCTACTTTTGAATCGCTTGGTAAACCCATACCGAAGCAGGTATGCTCGGGGTGGCATTTAAAACAGATAGAGGAATGGTTACTGCTATCTTCCATGTGTGCAGTGGTTTGCTCATATTGCATGTCTTATCAACACCTCGATGCTAAGATAGTCAAAAATTTCCCATAGAAATGTATGGGTGGGAACCTACTTTTGAATGGTTTGGTAAACCCATACCAAAGCAGGTATCCTCGGGGTGGCATTAAAAAGAGATAGAGGAGTGGTTACTGCTATCTTCCATGTGTGCAGTGGTTTGCTCATATTGCATGCCTCATCAACACCTCGATGCTAAGATAGTCAAAAATCTCCCATAGAAATGTATGGGTGGGAACCTACTTTTGAATTGCTTGGTAAACCCATACCAAAGCAGGTATGCTCGGGGTGGCATTTAAAACAGATAGAGGAATGGTTACTGCTATCTTCCATGTGTGCAGTGGTTTGCTCATATTGCATGTCTTATCAACACCTCGATGCTAAAATAGTCAAAAATTTCCCATAGAAATGTATGGGTGGGAACCTACTTTTGAATCGATTGGTAAACCCATACCAAAGCAGGTATCCTCGGGGTGGCATTAAAAAGAGATAGAGGAGTGGTTACTGCTATCTTCCATGTGTGCAGTGGTTTGCTCATATTGCATGCCTCATCAACACCTCGATGCTAAGATAGTCAAAAATCTCCCATAGAAATGTATGGGTGGGAACCTACTTTTGAATTGCTTGGTAAACCCATACCAAAGCAGGTATCCTCGGGGTGGCATTCAAAACAGATAGAGGAGTGGTTTCTGCTATCTTCCATGTGTGCAGTGGTTTGCTCATATTGCATGCCTCATCAACACCTCGATGCTAAGATAGTCAATATTTCCCATTGAGATGTATGGGTGGTTTCCCATAGGAATGTATGGGTGGGAACCTACTTTTGAATCGCTTGGGTAACCCATACCGAAGCAGGAATGCTCGGGGTGGCATTTAAAACAGATAGAGGAATGGTTACTGCTATTTTCCATGTGTGCAGTGGTTTGCTCATATTGCATGTCTCATCAACACCTCGATGCTAAGATAGTCAAAAATTTCCCATAGAAATGTATGGGTGGGAACCTACTTTTGAATCGCTTGGTAAACCCATACCAAAGCAGGCATCCTCGGGGTGGCATTTAAAACAGATAGAGGAATGGTTACTGCTATCTTCCATGTGTGCTGTGGTTTGCTCATATTGCATGTCTCATCAACACCTCGATGCTAAGATAGTCAAAAATTTCCCATAGAAATGTATGGGTGGGAACCTACTTTTGAATCGCTTGGTAAACCAATACCAAAGAAGGTATCCTCGGGGTGGCATTTAAAACAGATAGAGGAATGGTTACTGCTATCTTCAATGTGTGCAGTGGTTTGCTCATATTGCATGTCTCATCAAATCCTCGATGCTAAGATAGTCAAAAATCTCCCATAGAAATGTATGGGTGGGAACCTACTTTTGAATCGCTTGGTAAACCCATACCAAAGCAGGCATCCTCGGGGTGGCATTTAAAACAGATAGAGGAATGGTTACTGCTATCTTCCATGTGTGCAGTGGTTTGCTCATATTGCATGTCTCATCAACACCTCGATGCTAAATAGTCAAAAATTTCCCATAGAAATGTATGGGTGGGAACCTACTTTTGAATCGCTTGGTAAACCCATACCAAAGCAGGTATCCTCGGGGTGGCATTTAAAACAGATAGAGGAATGGTTACTGCTATCTTCCATGTGTGCAGTGGTTTGCTCATATCGCATGTCTCATCAACAGCTCGATGCTAAGATAGTCAAAAATTTCCCATAGAAATGTATGGGTGGGAACCTACTTTTGAATCGCTTGGTAAACCCATACCAAAGTAGGTATCCTCGGGGTGGCATTACAAAGAGATAGAGGAGTGGTTACTGCTATCTTCCATGTGTCCAGTGGTTTGCTCATATTGCATGCCTCATCAACACCTCGATGCTAAGATAGTCAATATTTCCCATTGAGATGTATGGGTGGTTTCCCATAGGAATGTATGGGTGGGAACCTACTTTTGAATCGCTTGGGTAACCCATACCGAAGCAGGAATGCTCGGGGTGGCATTTAAAACAGATAGAGGAATGGTTACTGCTATCTTCCATGTGTGCAGTGGTTTGCTCATATTGCATGTCTTATCAACACCTCGATGCTAAGATAGTCAAAAATTTCCCATAGAAATGTATGGGTGGGAACCTACTTTTGAATCGCTTGGTAAACCCATACCGAAGCAGGTATGCTCGGGGTGGCATTTAAAACAGATAGAGGAATGGTTACTGCTATCTTCCATGTGTGCAGTGGTTTGCTCATATTGCATGTCTTATCAACACCTCGATGCTAAGATAGTCAAAAATTTCCCATAGAAATGTATGGGTGGGAACCTACTTTTGAATGGTTTGGTAAACCCATACCAAAGCAGGTATCCTCGGGGTGGCATTAAAAAGAGATAGAGGAGTGGTTACTGCTATCTTCCATGTGTGCAGTGGTTTGCTCATATTGCATGCCTCATCAACACCTCGATGCTAAGATAGTCAATATTTCCCATAGAGATGTATGGGTGGTTTCCCATAGGAATGCATGGGTGGGAACCTACTTTTGAATCGCTTGGGTAACCCATACCGAAGCAGGTATGCTCGGGGTGGCATTTAAAACAGATAGAGGAATGGTTACTGCTATCTTCCATGTGTGCAGTGGTTTGCTCATATTGCATGTCTTATCAACACCTCGATGCTAAAATAGTCAAAAATTTCCCATAGAAATGTATGGGTGGGAACCTACTTTTGAATCGATTGGTAAACCCATACCAAAGCAGGTATCCTCGGGGTGGCATTAAAAAGAGATAGAGGAGTGGTTACTGCTATCTTCCATGTGTGCAGTGGTTTGCTCATATTGCATGCCTCATCAACACCTCGATGCTAAGATAGTCAAAAATCTCCCATAGAAATGTATGGGTGGGAACCTACTTTTGAATTGCTTGGTAAACCCATACCAAAGCAGGTATCCTCGGGGTGGCATTCAAAACAGATAGAGGAGTGGTTTCTGCTATCTTCCATGTGTGCAGTGGTTTGCTCATATTGCATGCCTCATCAACACCTCGATGCTAAGATAGTCAATATTTCCCATAGAGATGTATGGGTGGTTTCCCATAGGAATGTTTGGGTGGGAACCTACTTTTGAATCGCTTGGGTAACCCATACCGAAGCAGGTATGCTCGGGGTGGCATTTAAAACAGATAGAGGAATGGTTACTGCTATCTTCCATGTGTGCAGTGGTTTGCTGATATTGCATGTCTCATCAACACCTCGATGCTAAGATAGTCAAAAATCTCCCATAGAAATGTATGGGTGGAAACCTACTTTTGAATTGCTTGGTAAACCCATACCAAAGCAGGTATCCTCGGGGTGGCATTCAAAACAGATAGAGGAGTGGTTTCTGCTATCTTCCATGTGTGCAGTGGTTTGCTCATATTGCATGCCTCATCAACACCTCGATGCTAAGATAGTCAATATTTCCCATAGAGATGTATGGGTGGTTTCCCATAGGAATGTTTGGGTGGGAACCTACTTTTGAATCGCTTGGGTAACCCATACCGAAGCAGGTATGCTCGGGGTGGCATTTAAAACAGATAGAGGAATGGTTACTGCTATCTTCCATGTGTGCAGTGGTTTGCTGATATTGCATGTCTCATCAACACCTCGATGCTAAGATAGTCAAAAATCTCCCATAGAAATGTATGGGTGGAAACCTACTTTTGAATTGCTTGGTAAACCCATACCAAAGCAGGTATCCTCGGGGTGGCATTTAAAACAGATAGAGGAATGGTTACGGCTATCTTCCATGTGTGTAGTGGTTTGCTCATATTGCATGCCTCATCAACACCTCGATGCTCAGATTGTCTATATTTCCCATAGAGATGTATGGGTGGTTTCCCATTGGAATGTATGGGTGGGAACCTACTTTTGAATCGCTTGGGTAACCCATACCGAAGCAGATATGCTCGGGGTGGCATTTAAAACAAATAGAGGAATGGTTACTGCTATCTTCCATGTGTGCAGTGGTTTGCTCATATTGCATGTCTCATCAACACCTCGATGCTAAGATAGTCAAAAATTTCCCATAGAAATGTATGGGTGGAAACCTACTTTTGAATCGCTTGGTAAACCCATACCAAAGCTGGTATCCTCAGGGTGGCATTTAAAACAGATAGAGGAATGGTTACTGCCATCTTCCATGTGTGCAGTTGTTTGCTCATACTGCATGTCTCATCAACACCTCGATGCTAAGATAGTCAAAAATTTCCCATAGAAATGTATGGGTGGGAATCTACATTTGAATCGCTTGGGTAACCCATACCGAAGCAGGTATGCTCGGGGTGGCATTTAAAACAGATAGAGGAATGGTTACTGCTATCTTCCATGTGTGCAGTGGTTTGCTCATATTGCATGTCTCATAAACACCTCGATGCTAAGATAGTCAAAAATTTCCCATAGAAATGTATGGGTGGGAACCTACTTTTGAATCGCTTGGGTAACCCATACCGAAGCAGGTATGCTCGGGGTGGCATTTAAAACAGATAGAGGAATGGTTACTGCTATCTTCCATGTGTCCAGTGGTTTGCTCATATTGCATGTCTCATCAACACCTCGATGCTAAGATAGTCAAAAAATTCAGATAGAAATGTATGGGCGGGAACCTACTTTTGAATCGCTTGGGTAACCCATATAGAAGCAGGTATGCTCGGGGTGGCATTTAAAACAGATAGAGGAATGGTTACTGCTATCTTCAATGTGTGCAGTGGTTTGCTCATATTGCATGTCTCATCAACACCTCGATGCTAAGATAGTCAAAAAATTCAGATAGAAATGTATGGGCGGGAACCTACTTTTGAATCGCTTGGTAAACCAATACCAAAGAAGGTATCCTCGGGGTGGCATTTAAAACAGATAGAGGAATGGTTACTGCTATCTTCAATGTGTGCAGTGGTTTGCTCATATTGCATGTCTCATCAAATCCTCGATGCTAAGATAGTCAAAAATCTCCCATAGAAATGTATGGGTGGGAACCTACTTTTGAATCGCTTGGTAAACCCATACCAAAGCAGGCATCCTCGGGGTGGCATTTAAAACAGATAGAGGAATGGTTACTGCTATCTTCCATGTGTGCAGTGGTTTGCTCATATTGCATGTCTCATCAACACCTCGATGCTAAATAGTCAAAAATTTCCCATAGAAATGTATGGGTGGGAACCTACTTTTGAATCGCTTGTTAAACCCATACCAAAGCAGGTATCCTCGGGGTGGCATTTAAAACAGATAGAGGAATGGTTACTGCTATCTTCCATGTGTGCAGTGGTTTGCTCATATCGCATGTCTCATCAACAGCTCGATGCTAAGATAGTCAAAAATTTCCCATAGAAATGTATGGGTGGGAACCTACTTTTGAATCGCTTGGTAAACCCATACCAAAGTAGGTATCCTCGGGGTGGCATTACAAAGAGATAGAGGAGTGGTTACTGCTATCTTCCATGTGTCCAGTGGTTTGCTCATATTGCATGCCTCATCAACACCTCGATGCTAAGATAGTCAATATTTCCCATTGAGATGTATGGGTGGTTTCCCATAGGAATGTATGGGTGGGAACCTACTTTTGAATCGCTTGGGTAACCCATACCGAAGCAGGAATGCTCGGGGTGGCATTTAAAATAGATAGAGGAATGGTTACTGCTATCTTCCATGTGTGCAGTGGTTTGCTCATATTGCATGTCTCATCAACACCTCGATGCTAAGATAGTCAAAAATTTCCCATAGAAATGTATGGGTGGGAACCTACTTTTGAATCGCTTGGTAAACCCATACCAAAGCATGTATCCTCGGGGTGGCATTTAAAATAGATAGAGGAATGGTTACTGCTATCTTCCATGTGTGCAGTGGTTTGCTCATATTGCATGTCTCATCAACACCTCGATGCTAAATAGTCAAAAATTTCCCATAGAAATGTATGGGTGGAAACCTACTTTTGAATCGCTTGGCAAACCCATACCAAAGCAGGTATCCTCGGGGTGGTATTTAAAACAGATAGAGGAATGGTTACTGCTATCATCCATGTGTGCAGTGGTTTGCTCATATTGTATGTCTCATCAACACCTCGATGCTAAGATAGTGAAAAATTTCCCATAGAAATGTATGGGTGGGAACCTACTTTTGAATCGCTTGGTAAACCCATACCAAAGCAGGTATCCTCGGGGTGGCATTAAAAAGAGATAGAGGAGTGGTTACTGCTATCTTCCATGTGTCCAGTGGTTTGCTCATATTGCATGCCTGATCAACACCTCGATGCTAAGATAGTCAATATTTCCCATTGAGATGTATGGGTGGTTTCCCATAGGAATGTATGGGTGGGAACCTACTTTTGAATCGCTTGGGTAACCCATACCGAAGCAGGTATGCTCGGGGTGGCATTTAAAACAGATAGAGCAATGGTTACTGCTATTTTCCATGAGTGCAGTGGTTTGCTCATATTGCATGTCTCATCAACACCTCGATGCTAAGATAGTCAAAAATTTCCAATTGAAATGTATGGGTGGGAACCTACTATTGAATCGCTTGGTAAACCCATACCAAAGCAGGTATCCTCGGGGTGGCATTAAAAAGAGATAGAGGAGTGGTTTCTGCTATCTTCCATATGTGCAGTGGTTTGCTCATATTGCATACCTCATCAACACCTCGATGCTAAGATAGTCAATATTTCCCATAGAGATGTATGGGTGGTTTCCCATTGGAATGTTTGGGTGGGAACCTACTTTTGAATCGCTTGGGTAACCCATACCGAAGCAGGTATGCTCGGGGTGGCATTTAAAACAGATAGAGGAATGGTTACTGCTATCTTCCATGTGTGCAGTGGTTTGCTCATATTGCATGTCTCATCAACACCTCGATGCTAAGATAGTCAAAAATTTCCCATAGAAATGTATGGGTGGGAACCTACTTTTGAATCGCTTGGTAAACCCATACCGAAGCAGGTATGCTCGGGGTGGCATTTAAAACAGATAGAGGATTGGTTACTGCTATCTTCCATGTGTGCAGTGGTTTGCTCATATTGCATGTCTTATCAACACCTCGATGCTAAGATAGTCAAAAATTTCCCATAGAAATGTATGGGTGGGAACCTACTTTTGAATGGTTTGGTAAACCCATACCAAAGCAGGTATCCTCGGGGTGGCATTAAAAAGAGATAGAGGAGTGGTTACTGCTATCTTCCATGTGTGCAGTGGTTTGCTCATATTGCATGCCTCATCAACACCTCGATGCTAAGATAGTCAATATTTCCCATAGAGATGTATGGGTGGTTTCCCATAGGAATGCATGGGTGGGAACCTACTTTTGAATCGCTTGGGTAACCCATACCGAAGCAGGTATGCTCGGGGTGGCATTTAAAACAGATAGAGGAATGGTTACTGCTATCTTCCATGTGTGCAGTGGTTTGCTCATATTGCATGTCTTATCAACACCTCGATGCTAAAATAGTCAAAAATTTCCCATAGAAATGTATGGGTGGGAACCTACTTTTGAATCGATTGGTAAACCCATACCAAAGCAGGTATCCTCGGGGTGGCATTAAAAAGAGATAGAGGAGTGGTTACTGCTATCTTCCATGTGTGCAGTGGTTTGCTCATATTGCATGCCTCATCAACACCTCGATGCTAAGATAGTCAAAAATCTCCCATAGAAATGTATGGGTGGGAACCTACTTTTGAATTGCTTGGTAAACCCATACCAAAGCAGGTATCCTCGGGGTGGCATTCAAAACAGATAGAGGAGTGGTTTCTGCTATCTTCCATGTGTGCAGTGGTTTGCTCATATTGCATGCCTCATCAACACCTCGATGCTAAGATAGTCAATATTTCCCATAGAGATGTATGGGTGGTTTCCCATAGGAATGTTTGGGTGGGAACCTACTTTTGAATCGCTTGGGTAACCCATACCGAAGCAGGTATGCTCGGGGTGGCATTTAAAACAGATAGAGGAATGGTTACTGCTATCTTCCATGTGTGCAGTGGTTTGCTCATATTGCATGTCTCATCAACACCTCGATGCTAAGATAGTCAAAAATCTCCCATAGAAATGTATGGGTGGAAACCTACTTTTGAATTGCTTGGTAAACCCATACCAAAGCAGGTATCCTCGGGGTGGCATTTAAAACAGATAGAGGAATGGTTACGGCTATCTTCCATGTGTGCAGTGGTTTGCTCATATTGCATGCCTCATCAACACCTCGATGCTCAGATAGTCTATATTTCCCATAGAGATGTATGGGTGGTTTCCCATTGGAATGTATGGGTGGGAACCTACTTTTGAATCGCTTGGGTAACCCATACCGAAGCAGATATGCTCGGGGTGGCATTTAAAACAAATAGAGGAATGGTTACTGCTATCTTCCATGTGTGCAGTGGTTTGCTCATATTGCATGTCTCATCAACACCTCGATGCTAAGATAGTCAAAAATTTCCCATAGAAATGTATGGGTGGGAACCTACTTTTGAATCGCTTGGTAAACCCATACCAAAGCTGGTATCCTCAGGGTGGCATTTAAAACAGATAGAGGAATGGTTACTGCCATCTTCCATGTGTGCAGTTGTTTGCTCATACTGCATGTCTCATCAACACCTCGATGCTAAGATAGTCAAAAATTTCCCATAGAAATGTATGGGTGGGAATCTACTTTTGAATCGCTTGGGTAACCCATACCGAAGCAGGTATGCTCGGGGTGGCATTTAAAACAGATAGAGGAATGGTTACTGCTATCTTCCATGTGTGCAGTGGTTTGCTCATATTGCATGTCTTATCAACACCTCGATGCTAAAATAGTCAAAAATTTCCCATAGAAATGTATGGGTGGGAACCTACTTTTGAATCGATTGGTAATCCCATACCAAAGCAGGTATCCTCGGGGTGGCATTAAAAAGAGATAGAGGAGTGGTTACTGCTATCTTCCATGTGTGCAGTGGTTTGCTCATATTGCATGCCTCATCAACACCTCGATGCTAAGATAGTCAAAAATCTCCCATAGAAATGTATGGGTGGGAACCTACTTTTGAATTGCTTGGTAAACCCATACCAAAGCAGGTATCCTCGGGGTGGCATTCAAAACAGATAGAGGAGTGGTTTCTGCTATCTTCCATGTGTGCAGTGGTTTGCTCATATTGCATGCCTCATCAACACCTCGATGCTAAGATAGTCAATATTTCCCATAGAGATGTATGGGTGGTTTCCCATAGGAATGTTTGGGTGGGAACCTACTTTTGAATCGCTTGGGTAACCCATACCGAAGCAGGTATGCTCGGGGTGGCATTTAAAACAGATAGAGGAATGGTTACTGCTATCTTCCATGTGTGCAGTGGTTTGCTCATATTGCATGTCTCATCAACACCTCGATGCTAAGATAGTCAAAAATCTCCCATAGAAATGTATGGGTGGAAACCTACTTTTGAATTGCTTGGTAAACCCATACCAAAGCAGGTATCCTCGGGGTGGCATTTAAAACAGATAGAGGAATGGTTACGGCTATCTTCCATGTGTGCAGTGGTTTGCTCATATTGCATGCCTCATCAACACCTCGATGCTCAGATAGTCTATATTTCCCATAGAGATGTATGGGTGGTTTCCCATTGGAATGTATGGGTGGGAACCTACTTTTGAATCGCTTGGGTAACCCATACCGAAGCAGATATGCTCGGGGTGGCATTTAAAACAAATAGAGGAATGGTTACTGCTATCTTCCATGTGTGCAGTAGTTTGCTCATATTGCATGTCTCATCAACACCTCGATGCTAAGATAGTCAAAAATTTCCCATAGAAATGTATGGGTGGGAACCTACTTTTGAATCGCTTGGTAAACCCATACCAAAGCTGGTATCCTCAGGGTGGCATTTAAAACAGATAGAGGAATGGTTACTGCCATCTTCCATGTGTGCAGTTGTTTGCTCATACTGCATGTCTCATCAACACCTCGATGCTAAGATAGTCAAAAATTTCCCATAGAAATGTATGGGTGGGAATCTACTTTTGAATCGCTTGGGTAACCCATACCGAAGCAGGTATGCTCGGGGTGGCATTTAAAACAGATAGAGGAATGGTTACTGCTATCTTCCATGTGTGCAGTGGTTTGCTCATATTGCATGTCTCATAAACACCTCGATGCTAAGATAGTCAAAAATTTCCCATAGAAATGTATGGGTGGGAACCTACTTTTGAATCGCTTGGGTAACCCATACCGAAGCAGGTATGCTCGGGGTGGCATTTAAAACAGATAGAGGAATGGTTACTGCTATCTTCCATGTGTCCAGTGGTTTGCTCATATTGCATGTCTCATCAACACCTCGATGCTAAGATAGTCAAAAAATTCAGATAGAAATGTATGGGCGGGAACCTACTTTTGAATCGCTTGGGTAACCCATACCGAAGCAGGTATGCTCGGGGTGGCATTTAAAACAGATAGAGGAATGGTTACTGCTATCTTCCATGTGTGCAGTGGTTTGCTCATATTGCATGCCTCATCAACACCTCGATGCTAAGATAGTCTATATTTCCCATAGAGATGTATGGGTGGTTTCCCATAGGAATGTATGGGTGGGAACCTACTTTTGAATCGCTTGGGTAACCCATACCGAAGCAGGTAAGCTTGGGGTGGCATTTAAAACAGATAGAGGAATGGTTACTGCTATCTTCCATGTGTGCAGTGGTTTGCTCATATTGCATGTCTCATCAACACCTCGATGCTAAGATAGTCAAAAATTTCCCATAGAAATGTATGGGTGGGAACCTACTTTTGAATAGCTTGATAAACCCATACCAAAGCTGGTATCCTCGGGGTGGCATTTAAAACAGATAGAGGAATGGTTACTGCCATCTTCCATGTGTGCAGTTGTTTGCTGATATTGCATGTTTCATCAACACCTCGATGCTAAGATAGTCAAAAATTTCCCATAGAAATGTATGGGTGGGAACCTACTTTTGAATCGCTTGGGTAACCAATACCGAAGCAGGTATGCTCGGGGTGGCATTTAAAACAGATAGAGGAATGGTTACTGCTATCTTCCATGTGTGCAGTGGTTTGCTCATATTGCATGTCTCATCAACACCTCGATGCTAAGATAGTAAAAAATTTCCCATGGAAATGTATGGGTGGGAACCTACTTTTGAATCGCTTGGGTAACCCATACCGAAGCAGGTATGCTCGGGGTGGCATTTAAAACAGATAGAGGAATGGTTACTGCTATCTTCCATGTGTGCAGTGGTTTGCTCATATTGCATGTCTCATCAACACCTCGATTCTAAGATAGTCAATATTACCCAAAGAGATGTATGGGTGGTTTCCCATAGGAATGTATGGGTGGGAACCTACTTTTGAATCGCTTGGTAAACCCATACCAAAGCAGGTATCCTCCAGGTGGCATTTAACACAAATAGAGGAATGGTTACTGCTATCATCCATCTGTGCAGTGGTTTGCTCATATTGTTTGTCTCATCAACACCTCGATGCTAAAATAGTGAAAAATTTCCCATAGAAATGTATGGGTGGGAACCTACTTTTGAATCGCTTGGTAAACCCATACCAAAGCAGGTATCCTCGGGGTGGCATTAAAAAGAGATAGAGGAGTGGTTACAGCTATCTTCCATGTGTCCAGTGGTTTGCTCATATTGCATGCCTCATCAACACCTCGATGCTAAGATAGTCAATATTTCCCATTGAGATGTATGGGTGGTTTCCCATAGGAATGTATGGGTGGGAACCTACTTTTGAATCGCTTGGGAAACCCATACCGAAGCAGGTATGCTCGGGGTGGCATTTAAAACAGATAGAGGAATGGTTACTGCTATCTTCCATGAGTGCAGTGGTTTGCTCATATTGCATGTCTCATCAACACCTCGATGCTAAGATAGTCAAAAATTTCCAATAGAAATGTATGGGTGGGAACCTACTTTTAAATCGCTTGGTAAACCCATACCAAAGCAGGTATCCTCGGGGTGGCATTAAAAAGAGATAGAGGAGTGGTTTCTGCTATCTTCCATATGTGCAGTGGTTTGCTCATATTGCATACCTCATCAACACCTCGATGCTAAGATAGTCAATATTTCCCATAGAGATGTATGGGTGGTTTCCCATAGGAATGTTTGGGTGGGAACCTACTTTTGAATCGCTTGGGTAACCCATACCGAAGCAGGTATGCTCGGGGTGGCATTTAAAACAGATAGAGGAATGGTTACTGCTATCTTCCATGTGTGCAGTGGTTTGCTCATATTGCATGTCTCATCAACACCTCGATGCTAAGATAGTCAAAAATTTCCCATAGAAATGTATGGGTGGGAACCTACTTTTGAATCGCTTGGTAAACCCATACCGAAGCAGGTATGCTCGGGGTGGCATTTAAAACAGATAGAGGAATGGTTACTGCTATCTTCCATGTGTGCAGTGGTTTGCTCATATTGCATGTCTTATCAACACCTCGATGCTAAGATAGTCAAAAATTTCCCATAGAAATGTATGGGTGGGAACCTACTTTTGAATGGTTTGGTAAACCCATACCAAAGCAGGTATCCTCGGGGTGGCATTAAAAAGAGATAGAGGAGTAGTTACTGCTATCTTCCATGTGTGCAGTGGTTTACTCATATTGCATGCCTCATCAACACCTCGATGCCAATATAGTCAATATTTCCCATAGAGATGTATGGGTGGTTTCCCATAGGAATGCATGGGTGGGAACCTACTTTTGAATCGCTTGGGTAACCCATACCGAAGCAGGTATGCTCGGCGTGGCATTTAAAACAGATAGAGAAATGGTTACTGCTATCATCCATGTGTGCAGTGGTTTGCTCATATTGCATGTCTTATCAACACCTCGATGCTAAAATAGTCAAAAATTTCCCATAGAAATGTATGGGTGGGAACCTACTTTTGAATCGATTGGTAAACCCATACCAAAGCAGGTATCCTCGGGGTGGCATTAAAAAGAGATGGAGGAGTGGTTACTGCTATCTTCCATGTGTGCAGTGGTTTGCTCGTATTGCATGCCTCATCAACACCTCGATGCTAAGATAGTCAAAAATCTCCCATAGAAATGTATGGGTGGGAACCTACTTTTGAATTGCTTGGTAAACCCATACCAAAGCAGGTATCCTCGGGGTGGCAATTAAAACAGATAGAGGAGTGGTTTCTGCTATCTTCCATGTGTGCAGTGGTTTCCTCATATTGCATGCCTCATCAACACCTCGATGCTAAGATAGTCAATATTTCCCATAGAGATGTATGGGTGGTTTCCCATAGGAATGCATGGGTGGGAACCTACTTTTGAATCGCTTGGGTAACCCATACCGAAGCAGGTATGCTCGGGGTGGCATTTAAAACAGATAGAGGAATGGTTACTGCTATCTTCCATGTGTGCAGTGGTTTGCTCATATTGCATGTCTTATCAACACCTCGATGCTAAAATAGTCAAAAATTTCCCATAGAAATGTATGGGTGGGAACCTACTTTTGAATCGATTGGTAAACCCATACCAAAGCAGGTATCCTCGGGGTGGCATTAAAAAGAGATAGAGGAGTGGTTACTGCTATCTTCCATGTGTGCAGTGGTTTGCTCATATTGCATGCCTCATCAACACCTCGATGCTAAGATAGTCAAAAATCTCCCATAGAAATGTATGGGTGGGAACCTACTTTTGAATTGCTTGGTAAACCCATACCAAAGCAGGTATCCTCGGGGTGGCATTCAAAACAGATAGAGGAGTGGTTTCTGCTATCTTCCATGTGTGCAGTGGTTTGCTCATATTGCATGCCTCATCAACACCTCGATGCTAAGATAGTCAATATTTCCCATAGAGATGTATGGGTGGTTTCCCATAGGAATGCATGGGTGGGAACCTACTTTTGAATCGCTTGGGTAACCCATACCGAAGCAGGTATGCTCGGGGTGGCATTTAAAACAGATAGAGGAATGGTTACTGCTATCTTCCATGTGTGCAGTGGTTTGCTCATATTGCATGTCTTATCAACACCTCGATGCTAAAATAGTCAAAAATTTCCCATAGAAATGTATGGGTGGGAACCTACTTTTGAATCGATTGGTAAACCCATACCAAAGCAGGTATCCTCGGGGTGGCATTAAAAAGAGATAGAGGAGTGGTTACTGCTATCTTCCATGTGTGCAGTGGTTTGCTCATATTGCATGCCTCATCAACACCTCGATGCTAAGATAGTCAAAAATCTCCCATAGAAATGTATGGGTGGGAACCTACTTTTGAATTGCTTGGTAAACCCATACCAAAGCAGGTATCCTCGGGGTGGCATTCAAAACAGATAGAGGAGTGGTTTCTGCTATCTTCCATGTGTGCAGTGGTTTGCTCATATTGCATGCCTCATCAACACCTCGATGCTAAGATAGTCAATATTTCCCATAGAGATGTATGGGTGGTTTCCCATAGGAATGTTTGGGTGGGAACCTACTTTTGAATCGCTTGGGTAACCCATACCGAAGCAGGTATGCTCGGGGTGGCATTTAAAACAGATAGAGGAATGGTTACTGCTATCTTCCATGTGTGCAGTGGTTTGCTCATATTGCATGTCTCATCAACACCTCGATGCTAAGATAGTCAAAAATCTCCCATAGAAATGTATGGGTGGAAACCTACTTTTGAATTGCTTGGTAAACCCATACCAAAGCAGGTATCCTCGGGGTGGCATTTAAAACAGATAGAGGAATGGTTACGGCTATCTTCCATGTGTGCAGTGGTTTGCTCATATTGCATGCCTCATCAACACCTCGATGCTCAGATAGTCTATATTTCCCATAGAGATGTATGGGTGGTTTCCCATTGGAATGTATGGGTGGGAACCTACTTTTGAATCGCTTGGGTAACCCATACCGAAGCAGATATGCTCGGGGTGGCATTTAAAACAAATAGAGGAATGGTTACTGCTATCTTCCATGTGTGCAGTGGTTTGCTCATATTGCATGTCTCATCAACACCTCGATGCTAAGATAGTCAAAAATTTCCCATAGAAATGTATGGGTGGGAACCTACTTTTGAATCGCTTGGTAAACCCATACCAAAGCTGGTATCCTCAGGGTGGCATTTAAAACAGATAGAGGAATGGTTACTGCCATCTTCCATGTGTGCAGTTGTTTGCTCATACTGCATGTCTCATCAACACCTCGATGCTAAGATAGTCAAAAATTTCCCATAGAAATGTATGGGTGGGAATCTACTTTTGAATCGCTTGGGTAACCCATACCGAAGCAGGTATGCTCGGGGTGGCATTTAAAACAGATAGAGGAATGGTTACTGCTATCTTCCATGTGTGCAGTGGTTTGCTCATATTGCATGTCTTATCAACACCTCGATGCTAAAATAGTCAAAAATTTCCCATAGAAATGTATGGGTGGGAACCTACTTTTGAATCGATTGGTAAACCCATACCAAAGCAGGTATCCTCGGGGTGGCATTAAAAAGAGATAGAGGAGTGGTTACTGCTATCTTCCATGTGTGCAGTGGTTTGCTCATATTGCATGCCTCATCAACACCTCGATGCTAAGATAGTCAAAAATCTCCCATAGAAATGTATGGGTGGGAACCTACTTTTGAATTGCTTGGTAAACCCATACCAAAGCAGGTATCCTCGGGGTGGCATTCAAAACAGATAGAGGAGTGGTTTCTGCTATCTTCCATGTGTGCAGTGGTTTGCTCATATTGCATGCCTCATCAACACCTCGATGCTAAGATAGTCAATATTTCCCATAGAGATGTATGGGTGGTTTCCCATAGGAATGTTTGGGTGGGAACCTACTTTTGAATCGCTTGGGTAACCCATACCGAAGCAGGTATGCTCGGGGTGGCATTTAAAACAGATAGAGGAATGGTTACTGCTATCTTCCATGTGTGCAGTGGTTTGCTCATATTGCATGTCTCATCAACACCTCGATGCTAAGATAGTCAAAAATCTCCCATAGAAATGTATGGGTGGAAACCTACTTTTGAATTGCTTGGTAAACCCATACCAAAGCAGGTATCCTCGGGGTGGCATTTAAAACAGATAGAGGAATGGTTACGGCTATCTTCCATGTGTGCAGTGGTTTGCTCATATTGCATGCCTCATCAACACCTCGATGCTCAGATAGTCTATATTTCCCATAGAGATGTATGGGTGGTTTCCCATTGGAATGTATGGGTGGGAACCTACTTTTGAATCGCTTGGGTAACCCATACCGAAGCAGATATGCTCGGGGTGGCATTTAAAACAAATAGAGGAATGGTTACTGCTATCTTCCATGTGTGCAGTGGTTTGCTCATATTGCATGTCTCATCAACACCTCGATGCTAAGATAGTCAAAAATTTCCCATAGAAATGTATGGGTGGGAACCTACTTTTGAATCGCTTGGTAAACCCATACCAAAGCTGGTATCCTCAGGGTGGCATTTAAAACAGATAGAGGAATGGTTACTGCCATCTTCCATGTGTGCAGTTGTTTGCTCATACTGCATGTCTCAACAACACCTCGATGCTAAGATAGTCAAAAATTTCCCATAGAAATGTATGGGTGGGAATCTACTTTTGAATCGCTTGGGTAACCCATACCGAAGCAGGTATGCTCGGGGTGGCATTTAAAACAGATAGAGGAATGGTTACTGCTATCTTCCATGTGTGCAGTGGTTTGCTCATATTGCATGTCTCATAAACACCTCGATGCTAAGATAGTCAAAAATTTCCCATAGAAATGTATGGGTGGGAACCTACTTTTGAATCGCTTGGGTAACCCATACCGAAGCAGGTATGCTCGGGGTGGCATTTAAAACAGATAGAGGAATGGTTACTGCTATCTTCCATGTGTCCAGTGGTTTGCTCATATTGCATGTCTCATCAACACCTCGATGCTAAGATAGTCAAAAAATTCAGATAGAAATGTATGGGCGGGAACCTACTTTTGAATCGCTTGGGTAACCCATACCGAAGCAGGTATGCTCGGGGTGGCATTTAAAACAGATAGAGGAATGGTTACTGCTATCTTCCATGTGTGCAGTGGTTTGCTCATATTGCATGCCTCATCAACACCTCGATGCTAAGATAGTCTATATTTCCCATAGAGATGTATGGGTGGTTTCCCATAGGAATGTATGGGTGGGAACCTACTTTTGAATCGCTTGGGTAACCCATACCGAAGCAGGTAAGCTTGGGGTGGCATTTAAAACAGATAGAGGAATGGTTACTGCTATCTTCCATGTGTGCAGTGGTTTGCTCATATTGCATGTCTCATCAACACCTCGATGCTAAGATAGTTGAAAATTTCCCATAGAAATGTATGGGTGGGAACCTACTTTTGAATAGCTTGATAAACCCATACCAAAGCTGGTATCCTCGGGGTGGCATTTAAAACAGATAGAGGAATGGTTACTGCCATCTTCCATGTGTGCAGTTGTTTGCTGATATTGCATGTTTCATCAACACCTCGATGCTAAGATAGTCAAAAATTTCCCATAGAAATGTATGGGTGGGAACCTACTTTTGAATCGCTTGGGTAACCAATACCGAAGCAGGTATGCTCGGGGTGGCATTTAAAACAGATAGAGGAATGGTTACTGCTATCTTCCATGTGTGCAGTGGTTTGCTCATATTGCATGTCTCATCAACACCTCGATGCTAAGATAGTAAAAAATTTCCCATGGAAATGTATGGGTGGGAACCTACTTTTGAATCGCTTGGGTAACCCATACCGAAGCAGGTATGCTCGGGGTGGCATTTAAAACAGATAGAGGAATGGTTACTGCTATCTTCCATGTGTGCAGTGGTTTGCTCATATTGCATGTCTCATCAACACCTCGATTCTAAGATAGTCAATATTACCCAAAGAGATGTATGGGTGGTTTCCCATAGGAATGTATGGGTGGGAACCTACTTTTGAATCGCTTGGTAAACCCATACCAAAGCAGGTATCCTCCAGGTGGCATTTAACACAAATAGAGGAATGGTTACTGCTATCATCCATCTGTGCAGTGGTTTGCTCATATTGTTTGTCTCATCAACACCTCGATGCTAAAATAGTGAAAAATTTCCCATAGAAATGTATGGGTGGGAACCTACTTTTGAATCGCTTGGTAAACCCATACCAAAGCAGGTATCCTCGGGGTGGCATTAAAAAGAGATAGAGGAGTGGTTACAGCTATCTTCCATGTGTCCAGTGGTTTGCTCATATTGCATGCCTCATCAACACCTCGATGCTAAGATAGTCAATATTTCCCATTGAGATGTATGGGTGGTTTCCCATAGGAATGTATGGGTGGGAACCTACTTTTGAATCGCTTGGGAAACCCATACCGAAGCAGGTATGCTCGGGGTGGCATTTAAAACAGATAGAGGAATGGTTACTGCTATCTTCCATGAGTGCAGTGGTTTGCTCATATTGCATGTCTCATCAACACCTCGATGCTAAGATAGTCAAAAATTTCCAATAGAAATGTATGGGTGGGAACCTACTTTTAAATCGCTTGGTAAACCCATACCAAAGCAGGTATCCTCGGGGTGGCATTAAAAAGAGATAGAGGAGTGGTTTCTGCTATCTTCCATATGTGCAGTGGTTTGCTCATATTGCATACCTCATCAACACCTCGATGCTAAGATAGTCAATATTTCCCATAGAGATGTATGGGTGGTTTCCCATAGGAATGTTTGGGTGGGAACCTACTTTTGAATCGCTTGGGTAACCCATACCGAAGCAGGTATGCTCGGGGTGGCATTTAAAACAGATAGAGGAATGGTTACTGCTATCTTCCATGTGTGCAGTGGTTTGCTCATATTGCATGTCTCATCAACACCTCGATGCTAAGATAGTCAAAAATTTCCCATAGAAATGTATGGGTGGGAACCTACTTTTGAATCGCTTGGTAAACCCATACCGAAGCAGGTATGCTCGGGTTGGCATTTAAAACAGATAGAGGAATGGTTACTGCTATCTTCCATGTGTGCAGTGGTTTGCTCATATTGCATGTCTTATCAACACCTCGATGCTAAGATAGTCAAAAATTTCCCATAGAATTGTATGGGTGGGAACCTACTTTTGAATGGTTTGGTAAACCCATACCAAAGCAGGTATCCTCGGGGTGGCATTAAAAAGAGATAGAGGAGTAGTTACTGCTATCTTCCATGTGTGCAGTGGTTTACTCATATTGCATGCCTCATCAACACCTCGATGCCAATATAGTCAATATTTCCCATAGAGATGTATGGGTGGTTTCCCATAGGAATGCATGGGTGGGAACCTACTTTTGAATCGCTTGGGTAACCCATACCGAAGCAGGTATGCTCGGCGTGGCATTTAAAACAGATAGAGAAATGGTTACTGCTATCATCCATGTGTGCAGTGGTTTGCTCATATTGCATGTCTTATCAACACCTCGATGCTAAAATAGTCAAAAATTTCCCATAGAAATGTATGGGTGGGAACCTACTTTTGAATCGATTGGTAAACCCATACCAAAGCAGGTATCCTCGGGGTGGCATTAAAAAGAGATGGAGGAGTGGTTACTGCTATCTTCCATGTGTGCAGTGGTTTGCTCGTATTGCATGCCTCATCAACACCTCGATGCTAAGATAGTCAAAAATCTCCCATAGAAATGTATGGGTGGGAACCTACTTTTGAATTGCTTGGTAAACCCATACCAAAGCAGGTATCCTCGGGGTGGCAATTAAAACAGATAGAGGAGTGGTTTCTGCTATCTTCCATGTGTGCAGTGGTTTCCTCATATTGCATGCCTCATCAACACCTCGATGCTAAGATAGTCAATATTTCCCATAGAGATGTATGGGTGGTTTCCCATAGGAATGTTTGGGTGGGAACCTACTTTTGAATCGCTTGGGTAACCCATACCGAAGCAGGTATGCTCGGGGTGGCATTTAAAACAGATAGAGGAATGGTTACTGCTATCTTCCATGTGTGCAGTGGTTTGCTCATATTGCATGTCTCATCAACACCTCGATGCTAAGATAGTCAAAAATTTCCCATAGAAATGTATGGGTGGGAACCTACTTTTGAATCGCTTGGTAAACCCATATCGAAGCAGGTATGCTCGGGGTGGCATTTAAAACAGATAGAGGAATGGTTACTGCTATCTTCCATTTGTGCAGTGGTTTGCTCATATTGCATGTCTTATCAACACCTAGATGCTAAGATAGTCAAAAATTTCCCATAGAAATGTATGGGTGGGAACCAACTTTTGAATCGCTTGGTAAACCCATATCGAAGCAGGTATGCTCGGGGTGGCATTTAAAACAGATAGAAGAATGGTTACTGCTATCTTCCATGTGTGCAGTGGTTTGATCATATTGCATGCCTCATCAACACCTCGATGCTAAGATAGTCAATATTGCCCATAGAGATGTATGGGTGGTTTCCCATAGGAATGCATGGGTGGGAACCTACTTTTGAATCGCTTAGGTAACCCCTACCGAAGCAGGTATGCTCGGGGTGGCATTTAAAACAGATAGAGGAATGGTTACTGCTATCTTCCATGTGTGCAGTGGTTTGCTCATATTGCATGTCTTATCAACACCTCGATGCTAAAATAGTCAAAAATTTCCCATAGAAATGTATGGGTGGGAACCTACTTTTGAATCGATTGGTAAACCCATACCAAAGCAGGTATCCTTGGGGTGGCATTACAAAGAGATAGAGGAGTGGGTACTGCTATCTTCCATGTGTGCAGTGGTTTGCTCATATTGCATGCCTCATCAACACCTCGATGCTAAAATAGTCAATCTTTCCCATAGAGATGTATGGGTGGTTTCCCATAGGAATGTATGGGTGGGAACCTACTTATGATTCGCTTGGGTAACCCATACCGAAGCAGGTATGCTCGGGGTGGCATTTAAAACAGATAGAGAAATGGTTACTGCTATCTTCCATGTGTGCAGTGGTTTGCTCATATTGCATGTCTCCTCAACACCTCGAAGCTAAGACAGTCAAAAATTTCCCATAGAAATGTATGGGTGGGAATCTACTTTTGAATTGCTTGGTAAACCCATACCAAAGCAGGTATCCTCGGGGTGGCATTTAAAACAGATAGAGGAATGGTTACTGCTATCTTCCATGTGTGCAGTGGTTTGCTCATATTGCATGCCTCATCAACACCTCGATGCTAAGATAGTCTATATTTCCCATAGAGATGTATGGGTGGTTTCCCATAGGAATGTATGGGTGGGAACCTACTTTTGAATCGCTTGGGTAACCCATACCGAAGCAGGTATGCTCGGGGTGGCATTTAAAACAGATAGAGGAATGGTTACTGCTATCTTCCATGTGTGCAGTGGTTTGCTCATATTGCATGTCTCATCAACACCTCGATGCTAAGATAGTCAAAAATCTCCCATAGAAATGTATGGGTGGGAACCTACTTTTGAATCGCTTGGTAAACCCATACCAAAGATGGTATCCTCGGGGTGGCATTTAAAACAGATAGAGGAATGGTTACTGCCATCTTCCATGTGTGCAGTTGTTTGCTCATAATGCATGTCTCATCAACACCTCGATGCTAAGGTAGTCAAAAATTTCCCATAGAAATGTATGGGTGGGAACCTACTTTTGAATCGCTTGGGTAACCCATACCGAAGCAGGTATGCTCGGGGTGGCATTTAAAACAGATAGAGGAATGGTTACTGCTATCTTCCATGTGTGCAGTGGTTTGCTCATATTGCATGTCTCATCAACACCTCGATGCTAAGATAGTCAAAAATTTCCTATTGAATTGTATGGGTGGGAACCTACTTTTGAATCGCTTGGGTAACCCATACCGAAGCAGGTATGCTCGGGGTGGCATTTAAAACAGATAGAGGAATGGTTACTGCTATCTTCCATGTGTGCAGTGGTTTGCTCATATTGCATGTCTCATCAACACCTCGATTCTAAGATAGTCAATTTTTCCCACGGAGATGTATGGGTGGTTTCCCATAGGAATGTATGGGTGGGAACCTACTTTTGAATCGCTTGGGTAACCCATACCGAAGCAGGTATCCTCGGGGTGGCATTTAAAACAGATAGAGGAATGGTTACTGCTATCTTCCATGTGTGCAGTGGTTTGCTCATATTGCATGTCTCATCAACACCTCGATCCTAAGATAGTCAAAAATTTCCCATAGAAATGTATGGGTGGGAACCTACTTTTGAATCGCTTGGTAAACCCATACCAAAGCTGGTATCCTCGGGGTGGCATTTAAAACAGATAGAGGAATGGTTACTGCCATCTTCCATGTGTGCAGTTGTTTGCTCATATTGCATGTCTCATCAACACCTCGATGCTAAGATAGTCAAAAATTTCCCATAGAAATGTATGGGTGGTAACCTACTTTTAAATCGCTTAGTAAACCCATACCAAAGCAGGCTTCCTCGGGGTGGCATTTAAAACAGATAGAGGACTGGTTACTGCTATCTTCCATGTGTGCAGTGGTTTGCTTATATTGCATTTCTCATCAAAACCTCGATGCTAAGATAGTCAAAAATTTCCCATAGAAATGTATGGGTGGGAACCTACTTTTGAATCGCTTGGGTAACCCATACCGAAGCAGGTATGCTCGGGGTGGCATTTAAAACAGATAGAGGAATGGTTACTGCTATCTTCCATGTGTACAATGGTTTGCTCATATTGCATGTCTCATCAACACCTCGATGCTAAGATAGTCAAAAATTTCCCATAGGAATGTATGGGTGGGAACCTACTTTTGAATCGCTTGGGTAACCCATACCGAAGCAGGTATGCTCGGGGTGGCATTTAAAACAGATAGAGGAATGGTTACTGCTATCTTCCATGTGTGCAGTGGTTTGCTCATATTGCATGTCTTATCAACACCTCGATGCTAAAATAGTCAAAAATTTCCCATAGAAATGTATGGGTGGGAACCTACTTTTGAATCGATTGGTAAACCCATACCAAAGCAGGTATCCTTGGGGTGGCATTACAAAGAGATAGAGGAGTGGGTACTGCTATCTTCCATGTGTGCAGTGGTTTGCTCATATTGCATGCCTCATCAACACCTCGATGCTAAAATAGTCAATCTTTCCCATAGAGATGTATGGGTGGTTTCCCATAGGAATGTATGGGTGGGAACCTACTTATGATTCGCTTGGGTAACCCATACCAAAGCAGGTATGCTCGGGGTGGCATTTAAAACAGATAGAGAAATGGTTACTGCTATCTTCCATGTGTGCAGTGGTTTGCTCATATTGCATGTCTCATCAACACCTCGAAGCTAAGACAGTCAAAAATTTCCCATAGAAATGTATGGGTGGGAATCTACTTTTGAATTGCTTGGTAAACCCATACCAAAGCAGGTATCCTCGGGGTGGCATTTAAAACAGATAGAGGAATGGTTACTGCTATCTTCCATGTGTGCAGTGGTTTGCTCATATTGCATGCCTCATCAACACCTCGATGCTAAGATAGTCTATATTTCCCATAGAGATGTATGGGTGGTTTCCCATAGGAATGTATGGGTGGGAACCTACTTTTGAATCGCTTGGGTAACCCATACCGAAGCAGGTATGCTCGGGGTGGCATTTAAAACAGATAGAGGAATGGTTACTGCTATCTTCCATGTGTGCAGTGGTTTGCTCATATTGCATGTCTCATCAACACCTCGATGCTAAGATAGTCAAAAATCTCCCATAGAAATGTATGGGTGGGAACCTACTTTTGAATCGCTTGGTAAACCCATACCAAAGATGGTATCCTCGGGGTGGCATTTAAAACAGATAGAGGAATGGTTACTGCCATCTTCCATGTGTGCAGTTGTTTGCTCATAATGCATGTCTCATCAACACCTCGATGCTAAGGTAGTCAAAAATTTCCCATAGAAATGTATGGGTGGGAACCTACTTTTGAATCGCTTGGGTAACCCATACCGAAGCAGGTATGCTCGGGGTGGCATTTAAAACAGATAGAGGAATGGTTACTGCTATCTTCCATGTGTGCAGTGGTTTGCTCATATTGCATGTCTCATCAACACCTCGATGCTAAGATAGTCAAAAATTTCCTATTGAATTGTATGGGTGGGAACCTACTTTTGAATCGCTTGGGTAACCCATACCGAAGCAGGTATGCTCGGGGTGGCATTTAAAACAGATAGAGGAATGGTTACTGCTATCTTCCATGTGTGCAGTGGTTTGCTCATATTGCATGTCTCATCAACACCTCGATTCTAAGATAGTCAATTTTTCCCACGGAGATGTATGGGTGGTTTCCCATAGGAATGTATGGGTGGGAACCTACTTTTGAATCGCTTGGGTAACCCATACCGAAGCAGGTATCCTCGGGGTGGCATTTAAAACAGATAGAGGAATGGTTACTGCTATCTTCCATGTGTGCAGTGGTTTGCTCATATTGCATGTCTCATCAACACCTCGATCCTAAGATAGTCAAAAATTTCCCATAGAAATGTATGGGTGGGAACCTACTTTTGAATCGCTTGGTAAACCCATACCAAAGCTGGTATCCTCGGGGTGGCATTTAAAACAGATAGAGGAATGGTTACTGCCATCTTCCATGTGTGCAGTTGTTTGCTGATATTGCATGTCTCATCAACACCTCGATGCTAAGATAGTCAAAAATTTCCCATAGAAATGTATGGGTGGTAACCTACTTTTAAATCGCTTAGTAAACCCATACCAAAGCAGGCTTCCTCGGGGTGGCATTTAAAACAGATAGAGGACTGGTTACTGCTATCTTCCATGTGTGCAGTGGTTTGCTTATATTGCATGTCTCATCAAAACCTCGATGCTAAGATAGTCAAAAATTTCCCATAGAAATGTATGGGTGGGAACCTACTTTTGAATCGCTTGGGTAACCCATACCGAAGCAGGTATGCTCGGGGTGGCATTTAAAACAGATAGAGGAATGGTTACTGCTATCTTCCATGTGTACAATGGTTTGCTCATATTGCATGTCTCATCAACACCTCGATGCTAAGATAGTCAAAAATTTCCCATAGGAATGTATGGGTGGGAACCTACTTTTGAATCGCTTGGGTAACCCATACCGAAGCAGGTATGCTCGGGGTGGCATTTAAAACAGATAGAGGAATGGTTACTGCTATCTTCCATGTGTGCAGTGGTTTGCTCATATTGCATGTCTCATCAACACCTCGATGCTAAGATAGTCAAAAATCTCCAATAGAAATGTATGGGTGGGAACCTACTTTTGAATTGCTTGGTAAACCCATACCAAAGCAGGTATCCTCGGGGTGGCATTTAAAACAGATAGAGGAATGGTTACGGCTATCTTCCATGTGTGCAGTGGTTTGCTCATATTGCATGCCTCATCAACACCTCGATGCTCAGATAGTCTATATTTCCCATAGAGATGTGTATGGGTGGTTTCCCATTGGAATGTATGGGTGGGAACCTACTTTTGAATCGCTTGGGTAACCCATACCGAAGCAGGTATGCTCGGGGTGGCATTTAAAACAGATAGAGGAATGGTTACTGCTATCTTCCATGTGTGCAGTGGTTTGCTCATATTGCATGTCTCATCAACACCTCGATTCTAAGATAGTCAATTTTTCCCACAGAGATGTATGGGTGGTTTCCCATAGGAATGTATGGGTGGGAACCTACTTTTGAATCGATTGGGTAACCCATACCGAAGCAGGTATCCTCGGGGTGGCATTTAAAACAGATAGAGGAATGGTTACTGCTATCTTCCATGTGTGCAGTGGTTTGCTCATATTGCATGTCTCATCAACACCTCGATCCTAAGATAGTCAAAAATTTCCCATAGAAATGTATGGGTGGGAACCTACTTTTGAATCGCTTGGTAAACCCATACCAAAGCTGGTATCCTCGGGGTGGCATTTAAAACAGATAGAGGAATGGTTACTGCCATCTTCCATGTGTGCAGTTGTTTGCTCATATTGCATGTCTCATCAACACCTCGATGCTAAGATAGTCAAAAATTTCCCATAGAAATGTATGGGTGGTAACCTACTTTTAAATCGCTTAGTAAACCCATACCAAAGCAGGCTTCCTCGGGGTGGCATTTAAAACAGATAGAGGACTGGTTACTGCTATCTTCCATGTGTGCAGTGGTTTGCTTATATTGCATGTCTCATCAAAACCTCGATGCTAAGATAGTCAAAAATTTCCCATAGAAATGTATGGGTGGGAACCTACTTTTGAATCGCTTGGGTAACCCATACCGAAGCAGGTATGCTCGGGGTGGCATTTAAAACAGATAGAGGAATGGTTACTGCTATCTTCCATGTGTACAATGGTTTGCTCATATTGCATGTCTCATCAACACCTCGATGCTAAGATAGTCAAAAATTTCCCAAAGGAATGTATGGGTGGGAACCTACTTTTGAATCGCTTGGGTAACCCATACCGAAGCAGGTATGCTCGGGGTGGCATTTAAAACAGATAGAGGAATGGTTACTGCTATCTTCCATGTGTGCAGTGGTTTGCTCATATTGCATGTCTCATCAACACCTCGATGCTAAGATAGTCAAAAATCTCCCATAGAAATGTATGGGTGGGAACCTACTTTTGAATTGCTTGGTAAACCCATACCAAAGCAGGTATCCTCGGGGTGGCATTTAAAACAGATAGAGGAATGGTTACGGCTATCTTCCATGTGTGCAGTGGTTTGCTCATATTGCATGCCTCATCAACACCTCGATGCTCAGATAGTCTATATTTCCCATAGAGATGTATGGGTGGTTTCCCATTGGAATGTATGGGTGGGAACCTACTTTTGAATCGCTTGGGTAACCCATAAAGAAGCAGGTATGCTCGGGGTGGCATTTAAAACAAATAGAGGAATGGTTTCTGCTATCTTCCATGTGTGCAGTGGTTTGCTCATATTGCATGTCTCATCAACACCTCGATGCTAAGATAGTCAAAAATTTCCCATAGAAATGTATGGGTGGGAACCTACTTTTGAATCGCTTGGTAAACCCATACCAAAGCTGGTATCCTCGGGGTGGCATTTAAAACAGATAGAGGAATGGTTACTGCCATCTTCCATGTGTGCAGTTGTTTGCTCATATTGCATGTCTCATCAACACCTCGATGCTAAGATAGTCAAAAATTTCCCATTGAAATGTATGGGTGGGAATCTACTATTGAATCGCTTGGGTAACCCATACCGAAGCAGGTATGCTCGGGGTGGCATTTAAAACAGATAGAGGAATGGTTACTGCTATCTTCCATGTGTGCAGTGGTTTGCTCATATTGCATGTCTCATCAACACCTCGATGCTAAGATAGTCAAAAATTTCCCATAGAATGTATGGGTGGGAACCTACTTTTGAATCGCTTGGGTAACCCATACCGAAGCAGGTATGCTCGGGGTGGCATTTAAAACAGATAGAGGAATGGTTACTGCTATCTTCCATGTGTCCAGTGGTTTGCTCATATTGCATGTCTCATCAACACCTCGATGCTAAGATAGTCAAAAAATTCAGATAGAAATGTATGGGCGGGAACCTACTTTTGAATCGCTTGGGTAACCCATACCGAAGCAGGTATGCTCGGGGTGGCATTTAAAACAGATAGAGGAATGGTTACTGCTATCTTCCATGTGTGCAGTGGTTTGCTCATATTGCATGTCTCATCAACACCTCGATTCTAAGATAGTCAATTTTTCCCATAGAGATGTATGGGTGGTTTCCCATAGGAATGTATGGGTGGGAACCTACTTTTGAATCGCTTGGTAAACCCATACCAAAGCAGGTATCCTCGGGGTGGCATTTAAAACAGATAGAGGAATGGTTACTGCTATCTTCCATGTGTGCAGTGGTTTGCTCATATTGCATGTCTCATCAACACCTCGATGCTAAGATAGTCAAAAATCTCCCATAGAAATGTATGGGTGGGAACCTACTTTTGAATTGCTTGGTAAACCCATACCAAAGCAGGTATCCTCGGGGTGGCATTTAAAACAGATAGAGGAATGGTTACGGCTATCTTCCATGTGTGCAGTGGTTTGCTCATATTGCATGCCTCATCAACACCTCGATGCTCAGATAGTCTATATTTCCCATAGAGATGTATGGGTGGTTTCCCATTGGAATGTATGGGTGGGAACCTACTTTTGAATCGCTTGGGTAACCCATACAGAAGCAGGTATGCTCGGGGTGGCATTTAAAACAAATAGAGGAATGGTTTCTGCTATCTTCCATGTGTGCAGTGGTTTGCTCATATTGCATGTCTCATCAACACCTCGATGCTAAGATAGTCAAAAATTTCCCATAGAAATGTATGGGTGGGAACCTACTTTTGAATCGCTTGGTAAACCCATACCAAAGCTGGTATCCTCGGGGTGGCATTTAAAACAGATAGAGGAATGGTTACTGCCATCTTCCATGTGTGCAGTTGTTTGCTCATATTGCATGTCTCATCAACACCTCGATGCTAAGATAGTCAAAAATTTCCCATTGAAATGTATGGGTGGGAATCTACTATTGAATCGCTTGGGTAACCCATACCGAAGCAGGTATGCTCGGGGTGGCATTTAAAACAGATAGACGAATGGTTACTGCTATCTTCCATGTGTGCAGTGGTTTGCTCATATTGCATGTCTCATCAACACCTCGATGCTAAGATAGTCAAAAATTTCCCATAGAATGTATGGGTGGGAACCTACTTTTGAATCGCTTGGGTAACCCATACCGAAGCAGGTATGCTCGGGGTGGCATTTAAAACAGATAGAGGAATGGTTACTGCTATCTTCCATGTGTCCAGTGGTTTGCTCATATTGCATGTCTCATCAACACCTCGATGCTAAGATAGTCAAAAAATTCAGATAGAAATGTATGGGCGGGAACCTACTTTTGAATCGCTTGGGTAACCCATACCGAAGCAGGTATGCTCGGGGTGGCATTTAAAACAGATAGAGGAATGGTTACTGCTATCTTCCATGTGTGCAGTGGTTTGCTCATATTGCATGTCTCATCAACACCTCGATTCTAAGATAGTCAATTTTTCCCATAGAGATGTATGGGTGGTTTCCCATAGGAATGTATGGGTGGGAACCTACTTTTGAATCGCTTGGTAAACCCATACCAAAGCAGGTATCCTCGGGGTGGCATTTAAAACAGATAGAGGAATGGTTACTGCTATCATCCATGTGTGCAGTGGTTTGCTCGTATTGCATGTCTCATCAACACCTCGATGCTAAGATAGTCAAAAATTTCCCATAGAAATGTATGGGTGGGAACCTACTTTTGAATTGCTTGGTAAACCCATACCAAAGCAGGTATCCTCGGGGTGGCATTTAAAACAGATAGAGGAATGGTTACGGCTATCTTCCATGTGTGCAGTGGTTTGCTCATATTGCATGCCTCATCAACACCTCGATGCTAAGATAGTCAATTTTTCCCATAGAGATGTATGGGTGGTTTCCCATAGGAATGTATGGGTGGGAACCTACTTTTGAATCGCTTGGGTAACCCATACCGAAGCAGGTAAGCTTGGGGTGGCATTTAAAACAGATAGAGGAATGGTTACTGCTATCTTCCATGTGTGCAGTGGTTTGCTCATATTGCATGTCTCATCAACACCTCGATGCTAAGATAGTCAAAAATTTCCCATAGAAATGTATGGGTGGGAACCTACTTTTGAATAGCTTGATAAACCCATACCAAAGCTGGTATCCTCGGGGTGGCATTTAAAACAGATAGAGGAATGGTTACTGCCATCTTCCATGTGTGCAGTTGTTTGCTGATATTGCATGTCTCATCAACACCTCGATGCTAAGATAGTCAATAATTTCCCTAAGAAATGTATGGGTGGGAACCTACTTTTGAATCGCTTGGGTAACCCATACCGAAGCAGGTATGCTCGGGGTGGCATTTAAAACAGATAGAGGAATGGTTACTGCTATCTTCCATGTGTGCAGTGGTTTGCTCATATTGCATGTCTCATCAACACCTCGATGCTAAGATAGTAAAAAATTTCCCATAGAAATGTATGGGTGGGAACCTACTTATGAATCGCTTGGGTAACCCATACCGAAGCAGGTATGCTCGGGGTGGCATTTAAAACAGATAGAGGAATGGTTACTGCTATCTTCCATGTGTGCAGTGGTTTGCTCATATTGCATGTCTCATCAACACCTCGATTCTAAGATAGTCAATATTACCCAAAGAGATGTATGGGTGGTTTGCCATAGGAATGTATGGGTGGGAACCTACTTTTGAATCGCTTGGTAAACCCATACCAAAGCAGGTATCCTCCGGGTGGCATTTAAAACAAATAGAGGAAATGTTACTGCTATCATCCATGTGTTCAGTGGTTTGCTCATATTGCATGTCACTTCAACACCTCGATGCTAAGATAGTCAAAAATTTCCCATAGAAATGTATGGGTGGGAACCTACTTTTGAATTGCTTGGTAAACCCATACCAAAGCAGGTATGCTCGGGGTGGCATTTAAAACAGATAGAGGAATGGTTACTGCTATCTTCCATGTGTCCAGTGGTTTGCTCATATTGCATGTCTCATCAACACCTCGATGCTAAGATAGTCAAAAAATTCAGATAGAAATGTATGGGTGGGAGCCTACTTTTGAATTGCTTGGTAAACCCATACCAAAGTAGGTATCCTCGGGGTGGCATTTAAAACAGATAGACGAACGGTTACGGCTATCTTCCTAGTGTGCAGTGGTTTGCTCATATAGCATGCCTCATCAACACCTCGTTGCTAAGATAGTCTATATTTCCCATAGAGATGTATGGGTGGTTTCCCATAGGAATGTATGGGTGGGAACCTACTTTTGAATCGCTTGGGTAACCCATACCGAAGCAGGTAAGCTCGGGGTGGCATTTAAAACACATAGAGGAATGGTTACTGCTATCTTCCATGTGTGCAGTGGTTTGCTCATATTGCATGTCTCATCAACACCTCGATGCTAAGATAGTCAAAAATTTCCCATAGAAATGTATGGGTGGGAACCTACTTTTGAATCGCTTGGGTAATCCATACCGAAGCAGGTATGCTCGGGGTTGCATTTAAAACAGATAGAGGAATGGTTACTGCTATCTTCCATGTGTGCAGTGGTTTGCTCATATTGCATGTCTCATCAACACCTCGATGCTAAGATAGTAAAAAATTTCCCATAGAAATGTATGGGTGGGAACCTACTTTTGAATCGCTTGGGTAACCCATACCGAAGCAGGTATGCTCGGGGTGGCATTTAAAACAGATAGAGGAATGGTTACTGCTATCTTCCATGTGTGCAGTGGTTTGCTCATATTGCATGTCTCATCAACACCTCGATTCTAAGATAGTCAATATTTCCCATAGAGATGTATGGGTGGTTTCCCATAGGAATGTATGGGTGGGAACCTACTTTTGAATCGCTTGGGTAACCCATACCGAAGCAGGTAAGCTTGGGGTGGCATTTAAAACAGATAGAGGAATGGTTACTGCTATCTTCCAGGTGTGCAGTGGTTTGCTCATATTGCATGTCTCATCAACACCTCGATGCTAAGATAGTCAAAAATTTCCCATAGAAATGTATGGGTGGGAACCTACTTTTGAATAGCTTGATAAACCCATACCAAAGCTGGTATCCTCGGGGTGGCATTTAAAACAGATAAAGGAATGGTTACTGCCATCTTCCATGTGTGCAGTTTTTTGCTGATATTGCATGTCTCATCAACACCTCGATGCTAAGATAGTCAAAAATTTCCCATAGAAATGTATGGGTGGGAACCTACTTTTGAATCGCTTGGGTAACCCATACCGAAGCAGGTATGCTCGGGGTGGCATTTAAAACAGAAAGAGGAATGGTTACTGCTATCTTCCATGTGTGCAGTGGTTTGCTCATATTGCATGTCTCATCAACACCTCGATGCTAATATAGTCAAAAATTTCCCATAGAAATGTATGGGTGGGACCCTACTTTTGAATCGCTTAGTAAACCCATACCAAAGCGCGTATGCTCGGGGTGGCATTTTAAACAGATAGAGGAGTGGTTACTGCTATCTTTCATGTGTGCAGTGGTTTGCTCATGTTGCATGTCTCATCAACACCTCGATGCTAAGATAGTCAATATTTCCCATAGAGATGTATGGGTGGTTTCCCATAGGAATGTATCGGTGGGAACCTACTTTTGAATCGCTTGGTTAACACATACCGTAGCTGGAATGCTCGGGGTGGCATTTAAAACAGATAGAGGAGTGGTTACTGCTATCTTCCATGTGTGCAGTGGTTTGCTCATATTGCATGTCTCATCAACACCTCGATGCAAAGATAGTCAAAAATTTCCCATAGAAATGTATGGGTGGGAACCTACTTTTGAATCGCTTGGTAAACCCATACCAAAGCAGAAATGCTCGGGGTGGCATTCAAAGGAGATAGAGGAGTGGTTGCTGCTATCTTCCATGTGTGCAGTGGTTTACTCATATTGCATGTCTCATCAACACCTCGATGCTAAGATAGTCAATATTTCCCTTAGAGATGTATGGGTGGTTTCCCATAGGAATGTATCGGTGGGAACCTACTTTTGAATCGCTTGGTTAACCCATACCGAACCAGGTATGCTCGAATGGCATTTAAAACAGATAGAGGAGTGGTTACTGCTATCTTCCATGTGTGCAGTGGTTTGCTCATATTGCATGTCTCATCAACACCTCGATGCTAAGATAGTCAAAAATTTCCCATAGAAATGTATGGGTGGGAACCTACTTTTGAATCGCTTGGTAAACCCATACCAAAGCACGTATGCTCGGGGTGGCATTTAAAACAGATAGAGGAGTGGTTACTGCTATCTTTCATGTGTGCAGTGGTTTGCTCACATTGCATGTCTCATCAACACCTCGATGCTAAGATAGTCAATATTACCCATAGAGATGTATGGGTGGTTTCCCATAGGAATGTATCGGTGGGAACCTACTTTTGAATCGCTTGGTTAACCCATACCGAAGCAGGTATGCTCGGGGTAGCATTTAAAACAGATAGAGGAGTGGTTACTGCTATCTTCCATGTGTGCAGTGGTTTGCTCATATTGCATGTCTCATCAACACCTCGATGCTAAGATAGTCAAAAATTTCCCATAGAAATGTATGGGTGGGAACCTACTTTTGAATAGCTTGATAAACCCATACCAAAGCTGGTATCCTCGGGGTGGCATTTAAAACAGATAAAGGAATGGTTACTGCCATCTTCCATGTGTGCAGTTGTTTGCTGATATTGCATGTCTCATCAACACCTCGATGCTAAGATAGTCAAAAATTTCCCATAGAAATGTATGGGTGGGAACCTACTTTTGAATCGCTTGGGTAACCCATACCGAAGCAGGTATGCTCGGGGTGGCATTTAAAACAGATAGAGGAATGGTTACTGCTATCTTCCATGTGTGCAGTGGTTTGCTCATATTGCATGTCTCATCAACACCTCGATGCTAATATAGTCAAAAATTTCCCATAGAAATGTATGGGTGGGAACCTACTTTTGAATCGCTTAGTAAACCCATACCAAAGCTCGTATGCTCGGGGTGGCATTTTAAACAGATAGAGGAGTGGTTACTGCTATCTTTCATGTGTGCAGTGGTTTGCTCACATTGCATGTCTCATCAACACCTCGATGCTAAGATAGTCAATATTTCCCATAGAGATGTATGGGTGGTTTCCCATAGGAATGTATCGGTGGGAACCTACTTTTGAATCGCTTGGTTAACCCATACCGAAGCAGGTATGCTCGGGGTGGCATTTAAAACAGATAGAGGAGTGGTTACTGCTATCTTCCATGTGTGCAGTGGTTTGCTCAAATTGCATGTCTCATCACCACCTCGATGCTAAGATAGTCAAAAATTTTCCCATAGAAATGTATGGGTGGGAACCTACTTTTGAATCGCTTGGTAAACCCATACCAAAGCAGGTATGCTCGGGGTGGCATTAAAAGGAGATAGAGGAGTGGTTACTGCTATCTTTCATGTGTGCAGTGGTTTGCTCATGTTGCATGTCTCATCAACACCTCGATGCTAAGATAGTCAATATTTCCCATAGAGATGTATGGGTGGTTTCCCATAGGAATGTATCGGTGGGAACCTACTTTTGAATCGCTTGGTTAACACATACCGTAGCTGGAATGCTCGGGGTGGCATTTAAAACAGATAGAGGAGTGGTTACTGCTATCTTCCATGTGTGCAGTGGTTTGCTCATATTGCATGTCTCATCAACACCTCGATGCAAAGATAGTCAAAAATTTCCCATAGAAATGTATGGGTGGGAACCTACTTTTGAATCGCTTGGTAAACCCATACCAAAGCAGAAATGCTCGGGGTGGCATTCAAAGGAGATAGAGGAGTGGTTGCTGCTATCTTCCATGTGTGCAGTGGTTTACTCATATTGCATGTCTCATCAACACCTCGATGCTAAGATAGTCAATAATTCCCTTAGAGATGTATGGGTGGTTTCCCATAGGAATGTATCGGTGGGAACCTACTTTTGAATCGCTTGGTTAACCCATACCGAACCAGGTATGCTCGAATGGCATTTAAAACAGATAGAGGAGTGGTTACTGCTATCTCCCATGTGTGCAGTGGTTTGCTCATATTGCATGTCTCATCAACACCTCGATGCTAAGATAGTCAAAAATTTCGCATAGAAATGTATGGGTGGGAACCTACTTTTGAATCGCTTGGTAAACCCATACCAAAGCACGTATGCTCGGGGTGGCATTTAAAACAGATAGAGGAGTGGTTACTGCTATCTTTCATGTGTGCAGTGGTTTGCTCACATTGCATGTCTCATCAACACCTCGATGCTAAGATAGTCAATATTACCCATAGAGATGTATGGGTGGTTTCCCATAGGAATGTATCGGTGGGAACCTACTTTTGAATCGCTTGGTTAACCCATACCGAAGCAGGTATGCTCGGGGTAGCATTTAAAACAGATAGAGGAGTGGTTACTGCTATCTTTCATGTGTGCAGTGGTTTGCTCATATTGCATGTCTCATCAACACCTCGATGCTAAGATAGTCAAAAATTTCCCATAGAAATGTAAGGGTGGGAACCTACTTTTGAATCGCTTGGTAAACCCATACCAAAGCAGAAATGCTCGGGGTGGCATTAAAAGGAGATAGAGGAGTGGTTACTGCTATCTTCCATGTGTGCAGTGGTTTGCTCATATTGCATGTCTCATCAACACCTCGATGCTAAGATAGTCAATATTTCCCATAGAGATGTATGGGTGGTTTCCCATAGGAATGAATCGGTGGGAACCTACTTTTGAATCGCTTGGTTAACCCATACCGAACCAGGTATGCTCGGGGTGGCATTTAAAACAGATAGAGGAGTGGTTACTGCTATCTTCCATGTGTGCAGTGGTTTGCTCATATTGCATGTCTCATCAACACCTCGATGCTAAGATAGTCAATATTTCCCATTGAGATGTATGGGTGGTTTCCCATAGGAATGTATGGGTGGGAACCTACTTTTGAATCGCTTGGTTAACCCATACCGAAGCAGGTATGCTCGGGGTGGCATTTAAAATAGATAGAGGAGTGGTTACTGCTATCTTCCATGTGTGCAGTGGTTTGCTCATATTGCATGTCTCATCAACACCTCGATGCTAAGATAGTCAAAAATTTTCCCATAGAAATGTATGGGTGGAAGATAGTCAATATTTCCCATAGAGATGTATGGGTGGTTTCCCATAGGAATGTATGGGTGGGAACCTACTTTTGAATCGCTTGGTTAACCCATACCGTAGCTGGTATGCTCGGGGTGGCATTTAAAACAGATAGAGGAGTGGTTACTGCTATCTTCCATGTGTGCAGTGGTTTGCTCATATTGCATGTCTCATCAACACCTCGATGCTAAGATAGTCAAAAATTTCCCATTATAAAATGTATGGGTGGGAACCTACTTTTGAATCGCATGGTAAACCCATACCAAAGCAGGTATGCTCGGGGTGGCATTAAAACGAGATAGAGGAGTGGTTACTGCTATCTT
Organism: Eunapius fragilis; assembly: GCA_963681505.1. Taxonomy (NCBI): domain Eukaryota; kingdom Metazoa; phylum Porifera; class Demospongiae; order Spongillida; family Spongillidae; genus Eunapius; species Eunapius fragilis. The sequence continues at coordinate 55,939 of OY811972.1, forward strand.
CCATGTGTGCAGTGGTTTGCTCATATTGCATGTCTCATCAACACCTCGATGCTAAGATAGTCAATATTTCCCTTAGAGATGTATGGGTGGTTTCCCATAGGAATGTATCGGTGGGAACCTACTTTTGAATCGCTTGGTTAACCCATACCGCAGCAGGTATGCTCGGTGTGGCATTTAAAACAGATAGAGGAGCGGTTACTGCTATCTTCCATGTGTGCAGTGGTTTGCTCAAATTGCATGTCTCATCACCACCTCGATGCTAAGATAGTCAAAAATTTTCCCATAGAAATGTATGGGTGGGAACCTACTTTTGAATCGCTTGGTAAACCCATACCAAAGCAGGTATGCTCGGGGTGGCATTAAAAGGAGATAGAGGAGTGGTTACTGCTATCTTTCATGTGTGCAGTGGTTTGCTCATGTTGCATGTCTCATCAACACCTCGATGCTAAGATAGTCAATATTTCCCATAGAGATGTATGGGTGGTTTCCCATAGGAATGTATCGGTGGGAACCTACTTTTGAATCGCTTGGTTAACCCATACCGTAGCTGGAATGCTCGGGGTGGCATTTAAAACAGATAGAGGAGTGGTTACTGCTATCTTCCATGTGTGCAGTGGTTTGCTCATATTGCATGTCTCATCAACACCTCGATGCAAAGATAGTCAAAAATTTCCCATAGAAATGTATGGGTGGGAACCTACTTTTGAATCGCTTGGTAAACCCATACCAAAGCAGAAATACTCGGGGTGGCATTCAAAGGAGATAGAGGAGTGGTTGCTGCTATCTTCCATGTGTGCAGTGGTTTACTCATATTGCATGTCTCATCAACACCTCGATGCTAAGATAGTCAATATTTCCCTTAGAGATGTATGGGTGGTTTCCCATAGGAATGTATCGGTGGGAACCTACTTTTGAATCGCTTGGTTAACCCATACCGAACCAGGTATGCTCGAATGGCATTTAAAACAGATAGAGGAGTGGTTACTGCTATCTTCCATGTGTGCAGTGGTTTGCTCATATTGCATGTCTCATCAACACCTCGATGCTAAGATAGTCAAAAATTTCCCATAGAAATGTATGGGTGGGAACCTACTTTTGAATCGCTTGGTAAACCCATACCAAAGCACGTATGCTCGGGGTGGCATTTAAAACAGATAGAGGAGTGGTTACTGCTATCTTTCATGTGTGCAGTGGTTTGCTCACATTGCATGTCTCATCAACACCTCGATGCTAAGATAGTCAATATTACCCATAGAGATGTATGGGTGGTTTCCCAAAGGAATGTATCGGTGGGAACCTACTTTTGAATCGCTTGGTTAACCCATACCGAAGCAGGTATGCTCGGGGTAGCATTTTAAACAGATAGAGGAGTGGTTACTGCTATCTTCCATGTGTGCAGTGGTTTGCTCATATTGCATGTCTCATCAACACCTCGATGCTAAGATAGTCAATATTTCCCATAGAGATGTATGGGTGGTTTCCCATAGGAATGAATCGGTGGGAACCTCCTTTTGAATCGCTTGGTTAACCCATACCGAACCAGGTATGCTCGGGGTGGCATTTAAAACAGATAGAGGAGTGGTTACTGCTATCTTCCATGTGTGCAGTGGTTTGCTCATATTGCATGTCTCATCAACACCTCGATGCTAAGATAGTTAATATTTCCCTTAGAGATGTATGGGTGGTTTCCCATAGGAATGTATGGGTGGGAACCTACTTTTGAATCGCTTGGTTAACCCATACCGAAGCAGGTATGCTCGGGGTGGCATTTAAAATAGATAGAGGAGTGGTTACTGCTATCTTCCATGTGTGCAGTGGTTTGCTCATATTGCATGTCTCATCAACACCTCGATGCTAAGATAGTCAATATTTCCCATTGAGATGTATGGGTGGTTTCCCATAGGAATGTATGGGTGGGAACCTACTTTTGAATCGCTTGGTTAACCCATACCGAAGCAGGTATGCTCGGGGTGGCATTTAAAATAGATAGAGGAGTGGTTACTGCTATCTTCCATGTGTGCAGTGGTTTGCTCATATTGCATGTCTCATCAACACCTCGATGCTAAGATAGTCAAAAATTATCCCATAGAAATGTATGGGTGGAAGATAGTCAATATTTCCCATAGAGATGTATGGGTGGTTTCCCATAGGAATGTATGGGTGGGAACCTACTTTTGAATCGCTTGGTTAACCCATACCGTAGCTGGTATGCTCGGGGTGGCATTTAAAACAGATAGAGGAGTGGTTACTTCTATCTTCCATGTGTGCAGTGGTTTGCTCATATTGCATGTCTCATCAACACCTCGATGCAAAGATAGTCAAAAATTTCCCATAGAAATGTATGGGTGGGAACCTACTTTTGAATCGCTTGGTAAACCCATACCAAAGCAGAAATACTCGGGGTGGCATTCAAAGGAGATAGAGGAGTGGTTGCTGCTATCTTCCATGTGTGCAGTGGTTTACTCATATTGCATGTCTCATCAACACCTCGATGCTAAGATAGTCAATATTTCCCTTAGAGATGTATGGGTGGTTTCCCATAGGAATGTATCGGTGGGAACCTACTTTTGAATCGCTTGGTTAACCCATACCGAACCAGGTATGCTCGAATGGCATTTAAAACAGATAGAGGAGTGGTTACTGCTATCTTCCATGTGTGCAGTGGTTTGCTCATATTGCATGTCTCATCAACACCTCGATGCTAAGATAGTCAAAAATTTCCCATAGAAATGTATCGGTGGGAACCTACTTTTGAATCGCTTGGTAAACCCATACCAAAGCACGTATGCTCGGGGTGGCATTTAAAACAGATAGAGGAGTGGTTACTGCTATCTTTCATGTGTGCAGTGGTTTGCTCACATTGCATGTCTCATCAACACCTCGATGCTAAGATAGTCAATATTACCCATAGAGATGTATGGGTGGTTTCCCAAAGGAATGTATCGGTGGGAACCTACTTTTGAATCGCTTGGTTAACCCATACCGAAGCAGGTATGCTCGGGGTAGCATTTTAAACAGATAGAGGAGTGGTTACTGCTATCTTCCATGTGTGCAGTGGTTTGCTCATATTGCATGTCTCATCAACACCTCGATGCTAAGATAGTCAATATTTCCCATAGAGATGTATGGGTGGTTTCCCATAGGAATGAATCGGTGGGAACCTCCTTTTGAATCGCTTGGTTAACCCATACCGAACCAGGTATGCTCGGGGTGGCATTTAAAACAGATAGAGGAGTGGTTACTGCTATCTTCCATGTGTGCAGTGGTTTGCTCATATTGCATGTCTCATCAACACCTCGATGCTAAGATAGTTAATATTTCCCTTAGAGATGTATGGGTGGTTTCCCATAGGAATGTATGGGTGGGAACCTACTTTTGAATCGCTTGGTTAACCCATACCGAAGCAGGTATGCTCGGGGTGGCATTTAAAATAGATAGAGGAGTGGTTACTGCTATCTTCCATGTGTGCAGTGGTTTGCTCATATTGCATGTCTCATCAACACCTCGATGCTAAGATAGTCAATATTTCCCATTGAGATGTATGGGTGGTTTCCCATAGGAATGTATGGGTGGGAACCTACTTTTGAATCGCTTGGTTAACCCATACCGAAGCAGGTATGCTCGGGGTGGCATTTAAAATAGATAGAGGAGTGGTTACTGCTATCTTCCATGTGTGCAGTGGTTTGCTCATATTGCATGTCTCATCAACACCTCGATGCTAAGATAGTCAAAAATTATCCCATAGAAATGTATGGGTGGAAGATAGTCAATATTTCCCATAGAGATGTATGGGTGGTTTCCCATAGGAATGTATGGGTGGGAACCTACTTTTGAATCGCTTGGTTAACCCATACCGTAGCTGGTATGCTCGGGGTGGCATTTAAAACAGATAGAGGAGTGGTTACTTCTATCTTCCATGTGTGCAGTGGTTTGCTCATATTGCATGTCTCATCAACACCTCGATGCTAAGATAGTCAAAAATTTCCCATTATAAAATGTATGGGTGGGTACCTACTTTTGAATCGCATGGTAAACCCATACCAAAGCAGGTATGCTCGGGGTGGCATTAAAACGAGATAGAGGAGTGGTTACTGCTATCTTCCATGTGTGCAGTGGTTTGCTCATATTGCATGTCTCATCAACACCTCGATGCTAAGATAGTCAATATTTCCCTTAGAGATGTATGGGTGGTTTCCCATAGGAATGTATCGGTGGGAACCTACTTTTGAATCGCTTGGTTAACCCATACCGCAGCAGGTATGCTCGGTGTGGCATTTAAAACAGATAGAGGAGTGGTTACTGCTATCTTCCATGTGTGCAGTGGTTTGCTCATATTGCATGTCTCATCAACACCTCGATGCTAAGATAGTCAAAAATTTCCCATAGAAATGTAAGGGTGGGAACCTACTTTTGAATCGCTTGGTAAACCCATACCAAAGCTGGTATGCTAGGGGTGGCATTTAAAACAGATAGAGGAGTGGTTACTGCTATCTTCCATGTGTGCAGTGGTTTACTCATATTGCATGTCTCATCAACACCTCGATGCTAAGATAGTCAAAAATTTCCCATAGAAATGTATGGGTGGGAACCTACTTTTGAATCGCTTAGTAAACCCATACCAAAGCACGTATGCTCGGGGTGGCATTTAAAACAGATAGAGGAGTGGTTACTGCTATCTTTCATGTGTGCAGTGGTTTGCTCACATTGCATGTCTCATCAACACCTCGATGCTAAGATAGTCAATATTGCCCATAGAGATGTATGGGTGGTTTCCCATAGGAATGTATCGGTGGGAACCTACTTTTGAATCGCTTGGTTAACCCATACCGAAGCAGGTATGCTCGGGGTGGCATTTAAAACAGATAGAGGATTGGTCACTGCTATCTTCCATGTGTGCAGTGGTTTGCTCATATTGCATGTCTCATCAACACCTCGATGCTAAGATAGTCAAAAATTTTCCCATAGAAATCTATGGGTGGGAACCTACTTTTGAATCGCTTGGTAAACCCATACCAAAGCAGGTATGCTCGGGGTGGCATTAAAAGGAGATAGAGGAGTGGTTACTGCTATCTTCCATGTGTGCAGTGGTTTGCTCATGTTGCATGTCTCATCAACACCTCGATGCTAAGATAGTCAATATTTCCCATAGAGATGTATGGATGGTTTCCCATAGGAATGTATCGGTGGGAACCTACTTTTGAATCGCTTGGTTAACCCATACCGTAGCTGGAATGCTCGGGGTGGCATTTAAAACAGATAGAGGAGTGGTTACTGCTATCTTCCATGTGTGCAGTGGTTTGCTCATATTGCATGTCTCATCAACACCTCGATGCTAAGATAGTCAAAAATTTTCCATTATAAAATGTATTGGTGGGAACCTACTTTTGAATCGCTTGGTAAAACCATACCAAAGCACGTATGCTCGGGGTGGCATTTAAAACAGATAGAGGAGTGGTTCCTGCTATCTTTCATGTGTGCAGTGGTTTGCTCACATTGCATGTCTCATCAACACCTCGATGCTAAGATAGTCAATATTTCCCATAGAGATGTATGGGTGGTTTCCCATAGGAATGTATCGGTGGGAACCTACTTTTGAATCGCTTGGTTAACCCATACCGAAGCAGGTATGCTCGGGGTGGCATTTAAAACAGATACAGGAGTGGTTACTGCTATCTTCCAAGAGTGCAGTGGTTTGCTCATTTTGCATGTCTAATCAACACCTCGATGCTAAGGTAGTCAATACTACCCATAGAGATGTATGGGTGGTTTCTTATAGGAATGTATGGGTGGGAACCTACTTTTGAATCGCTTGGTTAACCCATACCGAAGCAGGTATGCTCGGGGTGGCAATTATAACAGTTGGAGGAGTGGTTTCTGCTATCTTCCAAGAGTTCAGTGGTTTGCTCATATTGCAAGTCTCATCAACACCTCGTTGCTAAGATAGTCAAAAATTTCCCATAGAAATGTATGGGTGGGAACCTACTTTTGAATCGCTTGGTAAACCCATACCAAAGCAGCAATGCTCGGGGTGGCATTTAAAGGAGATAGAGGAGTGGTTACTGCTATCTTCCATGTGTGCAGTGGTTTACTCATATTGCATGTCTCATCAACACCTCGATGCTAAGATAGTCAATATTTCCCTTAGAGATGTATGGGTGGTTTCACACAGGAATGTATGGGTGGGAACCTACTTTTGAATCGCTTGGTTAACCCATACCGAAGCAGGTATGCTCGGGGTGGCATTTAAAACAGATAGAGGAATGGTTACTGCTATCTTCCAAATGTGCAGTGGTTTGCTCATATTGCATGTCTCATCAACACCTCGATGCTAAGATAGACAAAAATTTTCCCATAGAAATGTATGGGTGGGAACCTACTTTTGAATCGCTTGGTAAACCCATACCAAAGCTTGTATGCTCGGGGTGGTATTAAAAACAGATAGAGGAGTGGTTACTGCTATCTTCCAAGTGTGCAGTTGTTTGCTCATATTGCATGTCTCATCAACACCTCGATGCTAAGATAGTCAAAAATTTCCCATAGAAATGTATGCGTGGGAACCTACTTTTGAATCGCTTGGTAAACCCATACCAAAGCTGGTATGCTAGGGGTGGCATTTAAAACAGATAGAGGAGTGGTTACTGCTATCTTTTATGTGTGCAGTGGTTTACAAATATTGCATGTCTCATCAACACCTCGATGCTAAGATAGTCAAAAATTTCCCATAGAAATGTATGGGTGGGAACCTACTTTTGAATCGCTTGGTAAACCCATACCAAAGCAGGTATGCTCGGGGTGGCATTATAAGGAGATAGAGGAGTGGTTACCGCTATCTTCCATGTGTGCAGTGGTTTGCTCATATTGCATGTCTCATCAACACCTCGATGCTAAGATAGTCAATATTTCCCTTAGAGATGTATGGGTGGTTTCCCATAGGAATGTATGGGTGGGAACCTACTTTTGAATCGCTTGATTAACCCGTACCGAAGCAGGTATGCTCGGGGTGGCATTTAAAACAGATAGAGGAGTGGTTACTGCTATCTTCCATGTGTGCAGTGGTTTGCTCATATTGCATGTCTCATCAACACCTCGATGCTAAGATAGTCAAAAATTTCCCATAGAAATGTATGGGTGGGAACCTACTTTTGAATCACTTGGTAAACCCATACCAAAGCAGGTATGCTCGGGGTGGCATTAAAAGGAGATAGAGGAGTGGTTACTGCTATCTTTTATGTGTGCAGTGGTTTACTCATATTGCATGTCTGATCAACACCTAGATGCTAAGATAGTCAAAAATTTCCCATAGAAATGTATGGGTGGGAACCTACTTTTGAATCGCTTGGTAAACCCATACCAAAGCAGGTATGCTCGGGGTGGCATTAAAAGGAGATAGAGGAGTGGTTACCGCTATCTTCCATGTGTGCAGTGGTTTGCTCATATTGCATGTCTCATCAACACCTCGATGCTAAGATAGTCAATATTTCCCTTAGAGATGTATGGGTGGTTTCCCATAGGAATGTATGGGTGGGAACCTACTTTTGAATCGCTTGTTAACCCATACCGAAGCAGGTATGCTCGGGGTGGCATTTAAAACAGATAGAGGAGTGGTTACTGCTATCTTCCATGTGTGCAGTGGTTTGCTCATATTGCATGTCTCATCAACACCTCGATGCTAAGATAGTCAAAAATTTCCCATAGAAATGTATGGGTGGGAACCTACTTTTGAATCGCTTGGTAAACCCATACCAAAGCAGGTATGCTCGGGGTGGCATTAAAAGGAGATAGAGGAGTGGTTACTGCTATCTTCCATGTGTGCAGTGGTTTGCTCATATTGCATGTCTCATCAACACCTCGATGCTAAGAGAGTCAATATTTCCCTTAGAGATGTTGGGTGGTTTCCCATAGGAATGTATGGGTGGGAACCTACTTTTAAATCGCTTGGTTAACCCATACCGAAGCAGGTATGCTCGGGGTGGCATTTAAAACAGATAGAGTAATGGTTACTGCTATCTTCCAAGTGTGCAGTGGTTTGCTCATATTGCATGTCTCATCAACACCTCGATGCTAAGATAGTCAAAAATTTCCCATAGAAATGTATGGGTGGGAACCTACTTTTGAATCGCTTGGTAAACCCATTCCAAAGCAGGTATGCTCGGGGTGGCATTAAAAGGAGATAGAGGAGTGGTTACTGCTATCTTCCATGTGTGCAGTGGTTTGCTCATATTGTATGTCTCATCAACACCTCGATGCTAAGATAGTCAATATTTCCCTTAGAGATGTATGGGTGGTTTCCCATAGGAATGTATGGGTGGGAACCTACTTTTGAATCGCTTGGTTAACCCATACCGAAGCAGGTATGCTCGGGGTGGCATTTAAAACAGATAGAGGAATGGTTACTGCTATCTTCCAAGTGTGCAGTGGTCTGCTCATATTGCATGTCTCATCAACACCTCGATGCTAAGATAGTCAAAAATTTCCCATAGACATGTATGGGTGGGAACCTACTTTTGAATCGCTTGGTAAACCCATACCAAAGCTGGTATGCTAGGGGTGGCATTTAAAACAGATAGAGGAGTGGTTACTGCTATCTTTTATGTGTGCAGTGGTTTACTCATATTGCATGTCTCATCAACACCTCGATTCTAAGATAGTTAAAAATTTCCCATAGAAATGTATGGGTGGGAACCTACTTTTGAATCGCTTGGTAAACCCATACCAAAGCACGTATGCTCGGGGTGGTATTTAAAACAGATAGAGGAGTGGTTACTGCTATCTTCCAAGTGTGCAGTAGTTTGCTCATATTGCATGTCTCATCAACACCTCGATGCTAAGATAGTCAAAAATTTCCCATAGAAATGTATGGGTGGGAACCTACTTTTGAATCGCTTGGTAAACCCATACCAAAGCTGGTATACTAGGGGTGGCATTTAAAACAGATAGAGGAGTGGTTACTGCTATCTTTTATGTGTGCAGTGGTTTACTCATATTGCATGTCTCATCAACACCTCGATGCTAAGATTGTCAAAAATTTCCCATAGAAATGTATGGGTGGGAACCTACTTTTGAATCGCTTGGTAAACCCATACCAAAGCAGGTATGCTCGGGGTGGCATTAAAAGGAGATAGAGGAGTGGTTACCGCTATCTTCCATGTGTGCAGTGGTTTGCTCATATTGCATGTCTCATCAACACCTCGATGCTAAGATAGTCAATATTTCCCTTAGAGATGTATGGGTGGTTTCCCATAGGAATGTATGGGTGGGAACCTACTTTTGAATCGCTTGGTTAACCCATACCGAAGCAGGTATGCTCGGGGTGGCATTTAAAACAGATAGAGGAGTGGTTACTGCTATCTTCCATGTGTGCAGTGGTTTGCTCATATTGCATGTCTCATCAACACCTCGATGCTAAGATAGTCAAAAATTTCCCATAGAAATGTATGGGTGGGAACCTACTTTTGAATCGCTTGGTAAACCCATACCAAAGCAGGTATGCTCGGGGTGGCATTAAAAGGAGATAGAGGAGTGGTTACTGCTATCTTTTATGTGTGCAGTGGTTTACTCATATTGCATGTCTCATCAACACCTCGATGCTAAGATAGTCAAAAATTTCCCATAGAAATGTATGGGTGGGAACCTACTTTTGAATCGCTTGGTAAACCCATACCAAAGCAGGTATGCTCGGGGTGGCATTAAAAGGAGATAGAGGAGTGGTTACCGCTATCTTCCATGTGTGCAGTGGTTTGCTCATATTGCATGTCTCATCAACACCTCGATGCTAAGATAGTCAATATTTCCCTTAGAGATGTATGGGTGGTTTCCCATAGGAATGTATGGGTGGGAACCTACTTTTGAATCGCTTGGTTAACCCATACCGAAGCAGGTATGCTCGGGGTGGCATTTAAAACAGATAGAGGAGTGGTTACTGCTATCTTCCATGTGTGCAGTGGTTTGCTCATATTGCATGTCTCATCAACACCTCGATGCTAAGATAGTCAAAAATTTCCCATAGAAATGTATGGGTGGGAACCTACTTTTGAATCGCTTGGTAAACCCATACCAAAGCAGGTATGCTCGGGGTGGCATTAAAAGGAGATAGAGGAGTGGTTACTGCTATCTTCCATGTGTGCAGTGGTTTGCTCATATTGCATGTCTCATCAACACCTCGATGCTAAGAGAGTCAATATTTCCCTTAGAGATGTTGGGTGGTTTCCCATAGGAATGTATGGGTGGGAACCTACTTTTAAATCGCTTGGTTAACCCATACCGAAGCAGGTATGCTCGGGGTGGCATTTAAAACAGATAGAGTAATGGTTACTGCTATCTTCCAAGTGTGCAGTGGTTTGCTCATATTGCATGTCTCATCAACACCTCGATGCTAAGATAGTCAAAAATTTCCCATAGAAATGTATGGGTGGGAACCTACTTTTGAATCGCTTGGTAAACCCATTCCAAAGCAGGTATGCTCGGGGTGGCATTAAAAGGAGATAGAGGAGTGGTTACTGCTATCTTCCATGTGTGCAGTGGTTTGCTCATATTGTATGTCTCATCAACACCTCGATGCTAAGATAGTCAATATTTCCCTTAGAGATGTATGGGTGGTTTCCCATAGGAATGTATGGGTGGGAACCTACTTTTGAATCGCTTGGTTAACCCATACCGAAGCAGGTATGCTCGGGGTGGCATTTAAAACAGATAGAGGAATGGTTACTGCTATCTTCCAAGTGTGCAGTGGTCTGCTCATATTGCATGTCTCATCAACACCTCGATGCTAAGATAGTCAAAAATTTCCCATAGACATGTATGGGTGGGAACCTACTTTTGAATCGCTTGGTAAACCCATACCAAAGCTGGTATGCTAGGGGTGGCATTTAAAACAGATAGAGGAGTGGTTACTGCTATCTTTTATGTGTGCAGTGGTTTACTCATATTGCATGTCTCATCAACACCTCGATTCTAAGATAGTTAAAAATTTCCCATAGAAATGTATGGGTGGGAACCTACTTTTGAATCGCTTGGTAAACCCATACCAAAGCACGTATGCTCGGGGTGGTATTTAAAACAGATAGAGGAGTGGTTACTGCTATCTTCCAAGTGTGCAGTAGTTTGCTCATATTGCATGTCTCATCAACACCTCGATGCTAAGATAGTCAAAAATTTCCCATAGAAATGTATGGGTGGGAACCTACTTTTGAATCGCTTGGTAAACCCATACCAAAGCTGGTATACTAGGGGTGGCATTTAAAACAGATAGAGGAGTGGTTACTGCTATCTTTTATGTGTGCAGTGGTTTACTCATATTGCATGTCTCATCAACACCTCGATGCTAAGATTGTCAAAAATTTCCCATAGAAATGTATGGGTGGGAACCTACTTTTGAATCGCTTGGTAAACCCATACCAAAGCAGGTATGCTCGGGGTGGCATTAAAAGGAGATAGAGGAGTGGTTACCGCTATCTTCCATGTGTGCAGTGGTTTGCTCATATTGCATGTCTCATCAACACCTCGATGCTAAGATAGTCAATATTTCCCTTAGAGATGTATGGGTGGTTTCCCATAGGAATGTATGGGTGGGAACCTACTTTTGAATCGCTTGGTTAACCCATACCGAAGCAGGTATGCTCGGGGTGGCATTTAAAACAGATAGAGGAGTGGTTACTGCTATCTTCCATGTGTGCAGTGGTTTGCTCATATTGCATGTCTCATCAACACCTCGATGCTAAGATAGTCAAAAATTTCCCATAGAAATGTATGGGTGGGAACCTACTTTTGAATCGCTTGGTAAACCCATACCAAAGCAGGTATGCTCGGGGTGGCATTAAAAGGAGATAGAGGAGTGGTTACTGCTATCTTTTATGTGTGCAGTGGTTTACTCATATTGCATGTCTCATCAACACCTCGATGCTAAGATAGTCAAAAATTTCCCATAGAAATGTATGGGTGGGAACCTACTTTTGAATCGCTTGGTAAACCCATACCAAAGCAGGTATGCTCGGGGTGGCATTAAAAGGAGATAGAGGAGTGGTTACCGCTATCTTCCATGTGTGCAGTGGTTTGCTCATATTGCATGTCTCATCAACACCTCGATGCTAAGATAGTCAATATTTCCCTTAGAGATGTATGGGTGGTTTCCCATAGGAATGTATGGGTGGGAACCTACTTTTGAATCGCTTGGTTAACCCATACCGAAGCAGGTATGCTCGGGGTGGCATTTAAAACAGATAGAGGAGTGGTTACTGCTATCTTCCATGTGTGCAGTGGTTTGCTCATATTGCATGTCTCATCAACACCTCGATGCTAAGATAGTCAAAAATTTCCCATAGAAATGTATGGGTGGGAACCTACTTTTGAATCGCTTGGTAAACCCATACCAAAGCAGGTATGCTCAGGGTGGCATTAAAAGGAGATAGAGGAGTAGTTACTGCTATCTTCCATGTGTGCAGTGGTTTGCTCATATTGCATGTCTCATCAACACCTCGATGCTAAGAGAGTCAATATTTCCCTTAGAGATGTTGGGTGGTTTCCCATAGGAATGTATGGGTGGGAACCTACTTTTAAATCGCTTGGTTAACCCATACCGAAGCAGGTATGCTCGGGGTGGCATTTAAAACAGATAGAGGAATCGTTACTGCTATCTTCCAAGTGTGCAGTGGTTTGCTCATTTTGCATGTCTCATCAACACCTCGATGCTAAGATAGTCAAAAATTTCCCATAGAAATGTATGGGTGGGAACCTACTTTTGAATCGCTTGGTAAACCCATTCCAAAGCAGGTATGCTCGGGGTGGCATTAAAAGGAGATAGAGGAGTGGTTACTGCTATCTTCCATGTGTGCAGTGGTTTGCTCATATTGCATGTCTCATCAACACCTCGATGCAAAGATAGTCAATATTTCCCTTAGAGATGTATGGGTGGTTTCCCATAGGAATGTATGGGTGGGAACCTACTTTTGAATCGCTTGGTTAACCCATACCGAAGCAGGTATGCTCGGGGTGGCATTTAAAACAGATAGAGGAATGGTTACTGCTATCTTCCAAGTGTGCAGTGGTTTGCTCATATTGCATGTCTCATCAACACCTCGATGCTAAGATAGTCAAAAATTTCCCATAGACATGTATGGGTGGGAACCTACTTTTGAATCGCTTGGTAAACCCATTCCAAAGCTGGTATGCTAGGGGTGGCATTTAAAACAGATAGAGGAGTGGTTACTGCTATCTTCCATGTGTGCAGTGGGTTACTCATATTGCATGTCACATCAACACCTCGATGCTAAGATAGTCAAAAATTTCCCATAGAAATGTATGGGTGGGAACCTACTTTTGAATCGCTTGGTAAACCCATACCAAAGCACGTATGCTCGGGGTGGCATTTAAAACAGATAGAGGAGTGGTTACTGCTATCTTCCATGTGTGCAGTGGTTTGCTCATATTGCATGTCTCATCAACACCTCGATGCTAAGATAGTCAATATTTCCCTTAGAGATGTATGGGTGGTTTCCCATAGGATTGTATGGATGGGAACCTACTTTTGAATCGCTTGGTTAACCCATACCGAAGCAGGTATGCTCGGGGTGGCATTTAAAACAGATAGAGGAATGGTTACTGCTATCTTCCAAGTGTGCAGTGGTTTGCTCATATTGCATGTCTCATCAATACCTCGATGCTAAGATAGTCAAAAATTTCCCATAGAAATGTATGGGTGGGAACCTACTTTTGAATCGCTTGGTAAACCCATACCACAGCTCGTATGCTCGGGGTGGCATTTAAAACAGATAGAGGAGTGGTTACTGCTATCTTCCATGTGTGCAGTGGGTTACTCATATTGCATGTCACATCAACACCTCGATGCTAAGATAGTCAAAAATTTCCCATAGAAATGTATGGGTGGGAACCTACTTTTGAATCGCTTGGAAAACCCATACCAAAGCACGTATGCTCGGGGTGGCATTTAAAACAGATAGAGGAGTGGTTACTGCTATCTTCCATGTGTACAGTGGTTTGCTCATATTGCATGTCTCATCAACACCTCGATGCTAAGATAGTCAATATTTCCCTTAGAGATGTATGGGTGGTTTCCCATAGGAATGTATGGGTGGGAACCTACTTTTGAATCGCTTGGTTAACCCATACCGAAGCAGGTATGCTCTGGGTGGCATTTAAAACAGATAGAGGAATGATGACTGCTATCTTCCAAGTGTGCAGTGGTTTGCTCATAATGCATGTCTCATCAACACCTCGATGCTAAGATAGTCAATATTTCCCTTAGAGATGTATGGGTGGTTTCCCATAGGATTGTATGGATGGGAACCTACTTTTGAATCGCTTGGTTAACCCATACCGAAGCAGGTATGCTCGGGGTGGCATTTAAAACAGATAGAGGAATGGTTACTGCTATCTTCCAAGTGTGCAGTGGTTTGCTCATATTGCATGTCTCATCAATACCTCGATGCTAAGATAGTCAAAAATTTCCCATAGAAATGTATGGGTGGGAACCTACTTTTGAATCGCTTGGTAAACCCATACCAAAGCACGTATGCTCGGGGTGGCATTTAAAACAGATAGAGGAGTGGTTACTGCTATCTTCCATGTGTGCAGTGGTTTGCTCATATTGCATGTCTCATCAACACCTCGATGCTAAGATAGTCAATATTTCCCTTAGAGATGTATGGGTGGTTTCCCATAGGATTGTATGGATGGGAACCTACATTTGAATCGCTTGGTTAACCCATACCGAAGCAGGTATGCTCGGGGTGGCATTTAAAACAGATAGAGGAATGGTTACTGCTATCTTCCAAGTGTGCAGTGGTTTGCTCATATTGCATGTCTCATCAATACCTCGATGCTAAGATAGTCAAAAATTTCCCATAGAAATGTATGGGTGGGAACCTACTTTTGAATCGCTTGGTAAACCCATACCAAAGCTCGTATGCTCGGGGTGGCATTTAAAACAGATAGAGGAATGGTTACTGCTATCTTCCATGTGTGCAGTGGTTTGCTCATATTGCATGTCTTATCAACACCTCGATGCTAAGATAGTCAAAAATTTCCCATAGAAATGTATGCGTGGGAACCTACTTTTGAATCGCTTGGTAAACCCATACCAAAGCTGGTATGCTAGGGGTGGCATTTAAAACAGATAGAGGAGTGGTTACTGCTATCTTTTATGTGTGCAGTGGTTTACTCATATTGCATGTCTCATCAACACCTCGATGCTAAGATAGTCAATATTTCCCTTAGAGATGTATGGGTGGTTTCCCATAGGAATGTATGGGTGGGAACCTACTTTTGAATCGCTTGGTTAACCCATACCGAAGCAGGTATGCTCTGGGTGGCATTTAAAACAGATAGAGGAATGATGACTGCTATCTTCCAAGTGTGCAGTGGTTTGCTCATAATGCATGTCTCATCAACACCTCGATGCTAAGATAGTCAATATTTCCCTTAGAGATGTATGGGTGGTTTCCCATAGGATTGTATGGATGGGAACCTACTTTTGAATCGCTTGGTTAACCCATACCGAAGCAGGTATGCTCGGGGTGGCATTTAAAACAGATAGAGGAATGGTTACTGCTATCTTCCAAGTGTGCAGTGGTTTGCTCATATTGCATGTCTCATCAATACCTCGATGCTAAGATAGTCAAAAATTTCCCATAGAAATGTATGGGTGGGAACCTACTTTTGAATCGCTTGGTAAACCCATACCAAAGCTCGTATGCTCGGGGTGGCATTTAAAACAGATAGAGGAATGGTTACTGCTATCTTCCATGTGTGCAGTGGTTTGCTCATATTGCATGTCTTATCAACACCTCGATGCTAAGATAGTCAAAAATTTCCCATAGAAATGTATGCGTGGGAACCTACTTTTGAATCGCTTGGTAAACCCATACCAAAGCTGGTATGCTAGGGGTGGCATTTAAAACAGATAGAGGAGTGGTTACTGCTATCTGTTATGTGTGCAGTGGTTTACTCATATTGCATGTCTCATCAACACCTCGATGCTAAGATAGTCAATATTTCCCTTAGAGATGTATGGGTGGTTTCCCATAGGAATGTATGGGTGGGAACCTACTTTTGAATCGCTTGGTTAACCCATACCGAAGCAGGTATGCTCTGGGTGGCATTTAAAACAGATAGAGGAATGATGACTGCTATCTTCCAAGTGTGCAGTGGTTTGCTCATAATGCATGTCTCATCAACACCTCGATGCTAAGATAGTCAATATTTCCCTTAGAGATGTATGGGTGGTTTCCCATAGGATTGTATGGATGGGAACCTACTTTTGAATCGCTTGGTTAACCCATACCGAAGCAGGTATGCTCGGGGTGGCATTTAAAACAGATAGAGGAATGGTTACTGCTATCTTCCAAGTGTGCAGTGGTTTGCTCATATTGCATGTCTCATCAATACCTCGATGCTAAGATAGTCAAAAATTTCCCATAGAAATGTATGGGTGGGAACCTACTTTTGAATCGCTTGGTAAACCCATACCAAAGCTCGTATGCTCGGGGTGGCAT
This sequence comes from Eunapius fragilis, assembly GCA_963681505.1. NCBI lineage: Eukaryota > Metazoa > Porifera > Demospongiae > Spongillida > Spongillidae > Eunapius > Eunapius fragilis. The sequence goes on from OY811972.1 coordinate 72,444, forward strand.
TTAAAACAGATAGAGGAATGGTTACTGCTATCTTCCATGTGTGCAGTGGTGTGCTCATATTGCATGTCTTATCAACACCTCGATGCTAAGATAGTCAAAAATTTCCCATAGAAATGTATGCGTGGGAACCTACTTTTGAATCGCTTGGTAAACCCATACCAAAGCTGGTATGCTAGGGGTGGCATTTAAAACAGATAGAGGAGTGGTTACTGCTATCTGTTATGTGTGCAGTGGTTTACTCATATTGCATGTCTCATCAACACCTCGATGCTAAGATAGTCAATATTTCCCTTAGAGATGTATGGGTGGTTTCCCATAGGAATGTATGGGTGGGAACCTACTTTTGAATCGCTTGGTTAACCCATACCGAAGCAGGTATGCTCTGGGTGGCATTTAAAACAGATAGAGGAATGATGACTGCTATCTTCCAAGTGTGCAGTGGTTTGCTCATAATGCATGTCTCATCAACACCTCGATGCTAAGATAGTCAAAAATTTACGGTAGAAATGTATGGGTGGGAACCTACTTTTGAATCGCTTGGTAAACCCATACCAAAGCTGGTATGCTAGGGGTGGCATTTAAAACAGATAGAGGAGTGCTTACTGCTATCTTCTATGTGTGCAGTGGTTTACTCATATTGCATGTCTCATCAACATCTCGATGCTAAGATAGTCAAAAATTTCCCATAGAAATGTATGGGTGGGAACCTACTTTTGAATCGCTTGGTAAAACCATACCAAAGCACGTATGCTCGTGGCATTTAAAACAGATAGAGGAGTGGTTCCTGCTATCTTTCATGTGTGCAGTGGTTTGCTCACATTGCATGTCTCATCAACACCTCGATGCTAAGATAGTCAATATTTCCCATAGAGATGTATGGGTGGTTTCCCATAGGAATGTATCGGTGGGAACCTACTTTTGAATCGCTTGGTTAACCCATACCGAAGCAGGTATGCTCGGGGTGGCATTTAAAACAGATACAGGAGTGGTTACTGCTATCTTCCAAGAGTGCAGTGGTTTGCTCATTTTGCATGTCTAATCAACACCTCGATGCTAAGGTAGTCAATACTACCCATAGAGATGTATGGGTGGTTTCTTATAGGAATGTATGGGTGGGAACCTACTTTTGAATCGCTTGGTTAACCCATACCTAAGCAGGTATGCTCGGGGTGGCAATTATAACAGTTGAAGGAGTGGTTTCTGCTATCTTCCAAGAGTTCAGTGGTTTGCTCATATTGCAAGTCTCATCAACACCTCGATGCTAAGATAGTCAAAAATTTCCCATAGAAATGTATGGGTGGGAACCTACTTTTGAATCGCTTGGTAAACCCATACCAAAGCAGAAATGCTCGGGGTGGCATTTAAAGGAGATAGAGGAGTGGTTACTGCTGTCTTCCATGTGTGCAGTGGTTTACTCATATTGCATGTCTCATCAACACCTCGATGCTAAGATAGTCAATATTTCCCTTAGAGATGTATGGGTGGTTTCACACAGGAATGTATGGGTGGGAACCTACTTTTGAATCGCTTGGTTAACCCATACCGAAGCAGGTATGCTCGGGGTGGCATTTAAAACAGATAGAGGAATGGTTACTGCTATCTTCCAATTGTGCTGTGGTTTGCTCATATTGCATGTCTCATCAACACCTCGATGCTAAGATAGACAAAAATTTTCCCATAGAAATGTATGGGTGGGAACCTACTTTTGAATCGCTTGGTAAACCCATACCAAAGCAGGTATGCTCGGGGTTGCATTAAAAGGCGATAGAGGAGTGGTTACTGCTATCTTCCATGTGTGCAGTGGTTTGCTCATATTGCATGTCTCATCAACACCTCGATGCTAAGATAGTCAATATTTCCCATAGAGATGTATGGGTGGTTTCCCATAGGAATGTATGGGTGGGAACCTACTTTTGAATCGCTTGGTTAACCCATACCGAAGCTGGTATGCTCGGGGTGGCATTTGAAACAAATAGAGGAATGGTTACTGCTATCTTCCAAGTGTGCAGTAGTTTGCTCATATTGCATGTCTCATCAACACCTCGATGCTAAGATAGTCAAAAATTTCCCTTAGAAATGTATGGGTGGGAACCTACTTTTGAATCGCTTGGTAAACCCATACCAAAGCTGGTATGCTAGGGGTGGCATTTAAAACAGATAGAGGAGTGGTTACTGCTATCTTTTATGTGTGCAGTGGTTTACTCATATTGCATGTCTCATCAACACCTCGATGCTAAGATAGTCAAAAATTTCCCATAGAAATGTATGGGTGGGAACCTACTTTTGAATCGCTTGGTAAACCCATACCAAAGCACGTATGCTCGGGGTGGTATTAAAAACAGATAGAGGAGTGGTTACTGCTATCTTCCATGTGTGCAGTGGTTTGCTCATATTGCATGTCTCATCAACACCTCGATGCTAAGATAGTCAATATTTCCCTTAGAGATGTATGGGTGGTTTCCCATAGGAATGTATCGGTGGGAACCTACTTCTGAATCGCTTGGTTAACCCATACCGCAGCAGGTATGCTCGGTGTGGCATTTAAAACAGATAGAGGAGTGGTTACTGCTATCTTCCATGTGTGCAGTGGTTTGCTCATATTGCATGTCTCATCAACACCTCGATGCTAAGATAGTCAAAAATTTCCCATAGAAATGTAAGGGTGGGAACCTACTTTTGAATCGCTTGGTAAACCCATACCAAAGCTGGTATGCTAGGGGTGGCATTTAAAACAGATAGAGGAGTGCTTACTGCTATCTTCTATGTGTGCAGTGGTTTACTCATATTGCATGTCTCATCAACATCTCGATGCTAAGATAGTCAAAAATTTCCCATAGAAATGTATGGGTGGGAACCTACTTTTGAATCGCTTGGTAAAACCATACCAAAGCACGTATGCTCGTGGCATTTAAAACAGATAGAGGAGTGGTTACTGCTATCTTTCATGTGTGCAGTGGTTTGCTCACATTGCATGTCTCATCAACACCTCGATGCTAAGATAGTCAATATTTCCCATAGAGATGTATGGGTGGTTTCCCATAGGAATGTATCGGTGGGAACCTACTTTTGAATCGCTTGGTTAACCCATACCGAAGCAGGTATGCTCGGGGTGGCATTTAAAACAGATACAGGAGTGGTTACTGCTATCTTCCAAGAGTGCAGTGGTTTGCTCATTTTGCATGTCTAATCAACACCTCGATGCTAAGGTAGTCAATACTACCCATAGAGATGTATGGGTGGTTTCTTATAGGAATGTATGGGTGGGAACCTACTTTTGAATCGCTTGGTTAACCCATACCGAAGCAGGTATGCTCGGGGTGGCAATTATAACAGTTGAAGGAGTGGTTTCTGCTATCTTCCAAGAGTTCAGTGGTTTGCTCATATTGCAAGTCTCATCAACACCTCGATGCTAAGATAGTCAAAAATTTCCCATAGAAATGTATGGGTGGGAACCTACTTTTGAATCGCTTGGTAAACCCATACCAAAGCAGAAATGCTCGGGGTGGCATTTAAAGGAGATAGAGGAGTGGTTACTGCTGTCTTCCATGTGTGCAGTGGTTTACTCATATTGCATGTCTCATCAACACCTCGATGCTAAGATAGTCAATATTTCCCTTAGAGATGTATGGGTGGTTTCACACAGGAATGTATGGGTGGGAACCTACTTTTGAATCGCTTGGTTAACCCATACCGAAGCAGGTATGCTCGGGGTGGCATTTAAAACAGATAGAGGAATGGTTACTGCTATCTTCCAATTGTGCTGTGGTTTGCTCATATTGCATGTCTCATCAACACCTCGATGCTAAGATAGACAAAAATTTTCCCATAGAAATGTATGGGTGGGAACCTACTTTTGAATCGCTTGGTAAACCCATACCAAAGCAGGTATGCTCGGGGTTGCATTAAAAGGCGATAGAGGAGTGGTTACTGCTATCTTCCATGTGTGCAGTGGTTTGCTCATATTGCATGTCTCATCAACACCTCGATGCTAAGATAGTCAATATTTCCCATAGAGATGTATGGGTGGTTTCCCATAGGAATGTATGGGTGGGAACCTACTTTTGAATCGCTTGGTTAACCCATACCGAAGCTGGTATGCTCGGGGTGGCATTTGAAACAAATAGAGGAATGGTTACTGCTATCTTCCAAGTGTGCAGTAGTTTGCTCATATTGCATGTCTCATCAACACCTCGATGCTAAGATAGTCAAAAATTTCCCTTAGAAATGTATGGGTGGGAACCTACTTTTGAATCGCTTGGTAAACCCATACCAAAGCTGGTATGCTAGGGGTGGCATTTAAAACAGATAGAGGAGTGGTTACTGCTATCTTTTATGTGTGCAGTGGTTTACTCATATTCATGTCTCATCAACACCTCGATGCTAAGATAGTCAAAAATTTCCCATAGAAATGTATGGGTGGGAACCTACTTTTGAATCGCTTGGTAAACCCATACCAAAGCACGTATGCTCGGGGTGGTATTAAAAACAGATAGAGGAGTGGTTACTGCTATCTTCCATGTGTGCAGTGGTTTGCTCATATTGCATGTCTCATCAACACCTCGATGCTAAGATAGTCAATATTGCCCATAGAGATGTATGGGTGGTTTCCCATAGGAATGTATCGGTGGGAACCTACTTTTGAATCGCTTGGTTAACCCATACCGAAGCAGGTATGCTCGGGGTGGCATTTAAAACAGATAGAGGATTGGTCACTGCTATCTTCCATGTGTGCAGTGGTTTGCTCATATTGCATGTCTCATCAACACCTCGATGCTAAGATAGTCAAAAATTTTCCCATAGAAATCTATGGGTGGGAACCTACTTTTGAATCGCTTGGTAAACCCATACCAAAGCAGGTATGCTCGGGGTGGCATTAAAAGGAGATAGAGGAGTGGTTACTGCTATCTTCCATGTGTGCAGTGGTTTGCTCATGTTGCATGTCTCATCAACACCTCGATGCTAAGATAGTCAATATTTCCCATAGAGATGTATGGATGGTTTCCCATAGGAATGTATCGGTGGGAACCTACTTTTGAATCGCTTGGTTAACCCATACCGTAGCTGGAATGCTCGGGGTGGCATTTAAAACAGATAGAGGAGTGGTTACTGCTATCTTCCATGTGTGCAGTGGTTTGCTCATATTGCATGTCTCATCAACACCTCGATGCTAAGATAGTCAAAAATTTCCCATTATAAAATGTATTGGTGGGAACCTACTTTTGAATCGCTTGGTAAAACCATACCAAAGCACGTATGCTCGGGGTGGCATTTAAAACAGATAGAGGAGTGGTTCCTGCTATCTTTCATGTGTGCAGTGGTTTGCTCACATTGCATGTCTCATCAACACCTCGATGCTAAGATAGTCAATATTTCCCATAGAGATGTATGGGTGGTTTCCCATAGGAATGTATCGGTGGGAACCTACTTTTGAATCGCTTGGTTAACCCATACCGAAGCAGGTATGCTCGAGGTGGCATTTAAAACAGATACAGGAGTGGTTACTGCTATCTTCCAAGAGTGCAGTGGTTTGCTCATTTTGCATGTCTAATCAACACCTCGATGCTAAGGTAGTCAATACTACCCATAGAGATGTATGGGTGGTTTCTTATAGGAATGTATGGGTGGGAACCTACTTTTGAATCGCTTGGTTAACCCATACCGAAGCAGGTATGCTCGGGGTGGCAATTATAACAGTTGGAGGAGTGGTTTCTGCTATCTTCCAAGAGTTCAGTGGTTTGCTCATATTGCAAGTCTCATCAACACCTCGTTGCTAAGATAGTCAAAAATTTCCCATAGAAATGTATGGGTGGGAACCTACTTTTGAATCGCTTGGTAAACCCATACCAAAGCAGAAATGCTCGGGGTGGCATTTAAAGGAGATAGAGGAGTGGTTACTGCTATCTTCCATGTGTGCAGTGGTTTACTCATATTGCATGTCTCATCAACACCTCGATGCTAAGATAGTCAATATTTCCCTTAGAGATGTATGGGTGGTTTCACACAGGAATGTATGGGTGGGAACCTACTTTTGAATCGCTTGGTTAACCCATACCGAAGCAGGTATGCTCGGGGTGGCATTTAAAACAGATAGAGGAATGGTTACTGCTATCTTCCAAATGTGCAGTGGTTTGCTCATATTGCATGTCTCATCAACACCTCGATGCTAAGATAGACAAAAATTTTCCCATAGAAATGTATGGGTGGGAACCTACTTTTGAATCGCTTGGTAAACCCATACCAAAGCACGTATGCTCGGGGTGGTATTAAAAACAGATAGAGGAGTGGTTACTGCTATCTTCCAAGTGTGCAGTAGTTTGCTCATATTGCATGTCTCATCAACACCTCGATGCTAAGATAGTCAAAAATTTCCCATAGAAATGTATGCGTGGGAACCTACTTTTGAATCGCTTGGTAAACCCATACCAAAGCTGGTATGCAAGGGGTGGCATTTAAAACAGATAGAGGAGTGGTTACTGCTATCTTTTATGTGTGCAGTGGTTTACAAATATTGCATGTCTCATCAACACCTCGATGCTAAGATAGTCAAAAATTTCCCATAGAAATGTATGGGTGGGAACCTACTTTTGAATCGCTTGGTAAACCCATACCAAAGCAGGTATGCTCGGGGTGGCATTATAAGGAGATAGAGGAGTGGTTACCGCTATCTTCCATGTGTGCAGTGGTTTGCTCATATTGCATGTCTCATCAACACCTCGATGCTAAGATAGTCAATATTTCCCTTAGAGATGTATGGGTGGTTTCCCATAGGAATGTATGGGTGGGAACCTACTTTTGAATCGCTTGATTAACCCGTACCGAAGCAGGTATGCTCGGGGTGGCATTTAAAACAGATAGAGGAGTGGTTACTGCTATCTTCCATGTGTGCAGTGGTTTGCTCATATTGCATGTCTCATCAACACCTCGATGCTAAGATAGTCAAAAATTTCCCATAGAAATGTATGGGTGGGAACCTACTTTTGAATCGCTTGGTAAACCCATACCAAAGCAGGTATGCTCGGGGTGGCATTAAAAGGAGATAGAGGAGTGGTTACTGCTATCTTTTATGTGTGCAGTGGTTTACTCATATTGCATGTCTGATCAACACCTCGATGCTAAGATAGTCAAAAATTTCCCATAGAAATGTATGGGTGGGAACCTACTTTTGAATCGCTTGGTAAACCCATACCAAAGCAGGTATGCTCGGGGTGGCATTAAAAGGAGATAGAGGAGTGGTTACCGCTATCTTCCATGTGTGCAGTGGTTTGCTCATATTGCATGTCTCATCAACACCTCGATGCTAAGATAGTCAATATTTCCCTTAGAGATGTATGGGTGGTTTCCCATAGGAATGTATGGGTGGGAACCTACTTTTGAATCGCTTGGTTAACCCATACCGAAGCAGGTATGCTCGGGGAGGCATTTAAAACAGATAGAGGAGTGGTTACTGCTATCTTCCATGTGTGCAGTGGTTTGCTCATATTGCATGTCTCATCAACACCTCGATGCTAAGATAGTCAAAAATTTCCCATAGAAATGTATGGGTGGGAACCTACTTTTGAATCGCTTGGTAAACCCATACCAAAGCAGGTATGCTCGGGGTGGCATTAAAAGGAGATAGAGGAGTGGTTACTGCTATCTTCCATGTGTGCAGTGGTTTGCTCATATTGCATGTCTCATCAACACCTCGATGCTAAGAGAGTCAATATTTCCCTTAGAGATGTTGGGTGGTTTCCCATATGAATGTATGGGTGGGAACCTACTTTTAAATCGCTTGGTTAACCCATACCGAAGCAGGTATGCTCGGGGTGGCATTTAAAACAGATAGAGGAATGGTTACTGCTATCTTCCAAGTGTGCAGTGGTTTGCTCATATTGCATGTCTCATCAACACCTCGATGCTAAGATAGTCAAAAATTTCCCATAGAAATGTATGGGTGGAACCTACTTTTGAATCGCTTGGTAAACCCATTCCAAAGCAGGTATGCTCGGGGTGGCATTAAAAGGAGATAGAGGAGTGGTTACTGCTATCTTCCATGTGTGCAGTGGTTTGCTCATATTGCATGTCTCATCAACACCTCGATGCTAAGATAGTCAATATTTCCCTTAGAGATGTATGGGTGGTTTCCCATAGGAATGTACGGGTGGGAACCTACTTTTGAATCGCTTGGTTAACCCATACCGAAGCAGGTATGCTCGGGGTGGCATTTAAAACAGATAGAGGAATGGTTACTGCTATCTTCCAAGTGTGCAGTGGTCTGCTCATATTGCATGTCTCATCAACACCTCGATGCTAAGATAGTCAAAAATTTCCCATAGACATGTATGGGTGGGAACCTACTTTTGAATCGCTTGGTAAACCCATACCAAAGCTGGTATGCTAGGGGTGGCATTTAAAACAGATAGAGGAGTGGTTACTGCTATCTTTTATGTGTGCAGTGGTTTACTCATTTTGCATGTCTCATCAACACCTCGATGCTAAGATAGTCAAAAATTTCCCATAGAAATGTATGGGTGGGAACCTACTTTTGAATCGCTTGGTAAACCCATACCAAAGCACGTATGCTCGGTGTGGTATTTAAAACAGATAGAGGAGTGGTTACTGCTATCTTCCAAGTGTGCAGTAGTTTGCTCATATTGCATGTCTCATCAACACCTCGATGCTAAGATAGTCAAAAATTTCCCATAGAAATGTATGGGTGGGAACCTACTTTTGAATCGCTTGGTAAACCCATACCAAAGCTGGTATACTAGGGGTGGCATTTAAAACAGATAGAGGAGTGGTTACTGCTATCTTTTATGTGTGCAGTGGTTTACTCATATTGCATGTCTCATCAACACCTCGATGCTAAGATAGTCAAAAATTTCCCATAGAAATGTATGGGTGGGAACCTACTTTTGAATCGCTTGGTAAACCCATACCAAAGCAGGTATGCTCGGGGTGGCATTAAAAGGAGATAGAGGAGTGGTTACCGCTATCTTCCATGTGTGCAGTGGTTTGCTCATATTGCATGTCTCATCAACACCTCGATGCTAAGATAGTCAATATTTCCCTTAGAGATGTATGGGTGGTTTCCCATAGGAATGTATGGGTGGGAACCTACTTTTGAATCGCTTGGTTAACCCATACCGAAGCAGGTATGCTCGGGGTGGCATTTAAAACAGATAGAGGAGTGGTTACTGCTATCTTCCATGTGTGCAGTGGTTTGCTCATATTGCATGTCTTATCAACACCTCGATGCTAAGATAGTCAAAAATTTCCCATAGAAATGTATGGGTGGGAACCTACTTTTGAATCGCTTGGTAAACCCATACCAAAGCAGGTATGCTCGGGGTGGCATTAAAAGGAGATAGAGGAGTGGTTACTGCTATCTTTTATGTGTGCAGTGGTTTACTCATATTGCATGTCTCATCAATACCTCGATGCTAAGATAGTCAAAAATTTCCCATAGAAATGTATGGGTGGGAACCTACTTTTGAATCGCTTGGTAAACCCATACCAAAGCAGGTATGCTCGGGGTGGCATTAAAAGGAGATAGAGGAGTGGTTACCGCTATCTTCCATGTGTGCAGTGGTTTGCTCATATTGCATGTCTCATCAACACCTCGATGCTAAGATAGTCAATATTTCCCTTAGAGATGTATGGGTGGTTTCCCATAGGAATGTATGGGTGGGAACCTACTTTTGAATCGCTTGGTTAACCCATACCGAAGCAGGTATGCTCGGGGTGGCATTTAAAACAGATAGAGGAGTGGTTACTGCTATCTTCCATGTGTGCAGTGGTTTGCTCATATTGCATGTCTCATCAACACCTCGATGCTAAGATAGTCAAAAATTTCCCATAGAAATGTATGGGTGGGAACCTACTTTTGAATCGCTTGGTAAACCCATACCAAAGCAGGTATGCTCAGGGTGGCATTAAAAGGAGATAGAGGAGTGGTTACTGCTATCTTCCATGTGTGCAGTGGTTTGCTCATATTGCATGTCTCATCAACACCTCGATGCTAAGAGAGTCAATATTTCCCTTAGAGATGTTGGGTGGTTTCCCATAGGAATGTATGGGTGGGAACCTACTTTTAAATCGCTTGGTTAACCCATACCGAAGCAGGTATGCTCGGGGTGGCATTTAAAACAGATAGAGGAATCGTTACTGCTATCTTCCAAGTGTGCAGTGGTTTGCTCATATTGCATGTCTCATCAACACCTCGATGCTAAGATAGTCAAAAATTTCCCATAGAAATGTATGCGTGGGAACCTACTTTTGAATCGCTTGGTAAACCCATACCAAAGCTGGTATGCTAGGGGTGGCATTTAAAACAGATAGAGGAGTGGTTACTGCTATCTTTTATGTGTGCAGTGGTTTACAAATATTGCATGTCTCATCAACACCTCGATGCTAAGATAGTCAAAAATTTCCCATTATAAAATGTATGGGTGGGTACCTACTTTTGAATCGCATGGTAAACCCATACCAAAGCAGGTATGCTCGGGGTGGCATTAAAACGAGATAGAGGAGTGGTTACTGCTATCTTCCATGTGTGCAGTGGTTTGCTCATATTGCATGTCTCATCAACACCTCGATGCTAAGATAGTCAATATTTCCCTTAGAGATGTATGGGTGGTTTCCCATAGGAATGTATGGGTGGGAACCTACTTTTGAATAGCTTGATTAACCCGTACCGAAGCAGGTATGCTCGGGGTGGCATTTAAAACAGATAGAGGAGTGGTTACTGCTATCTTCCATGTGTGCAGTGGTTTGCTCATATTGCATGTCTCATCAACACCTCGATGCTAAGATAGTCAAAAATTTCCCATAGAAATGTATGGGTGGGAACCTACTTTTGAATCGCTTGGTAAACCCATACCAAAGCAGGTATGCTCGGGGTGGCATTAAAAGGAGATAGAGGAGTGGTTACTGCTATCTTTTATGTGTGCAGTGGTTTACTCATATTGCATGTCTGATCAACACCTCGATGCTAAGATAGTCAAAAATTTCCCATAGAAATGTATGGGTGGGAACCTACTTTTGAATCGCTTGGTAAACCCATACCAAAGCAGGTATGCTCGGGGTGGCATTAAAAGGAGATAGAGGAGTGGTTACCGCTATCTTCCATGTGTGCAGTGGTTTGCTCATATTGCATGTCTCATCAACACCTCGATGCTAAGATAGTCAATATTTCCCTTAGAGATGTATGGGTGGTTTCCCATAGGAATGTATGGGTGGGAACCTACTTTTGAATCGCTTGGTTAACCCATACCGAAGCAGGTATGCTCGGGGTGGCATTTAAAACAGATAGAGGAGTGGTTACTGCTATCTTCCATGTGTGCAGTGGTTTGCTCATATTGCATGTCTCATCAACACCTCGATGCTAAGATAGTCAAAAATTTCCCATAGAAATGTATGGGTGGGAACCTACTTTTGAATCGCTTGGTAAACCCATACCAAAGCAGGTATGCTCGGGGTGGCATTAAAAGGAGATAGAGGAGTGGTTACTGCTATCTTCCATGTGTGCAGTGGTTTGCTCATATTGCATGTCTCATCAACACCTCGATGCTAAGAGAGTCAATATTTCCCTTAGAGATGTTGGGTGGTTTCCCATAGGAATGTATGGGTGGGAACCTACTTTTAAATCGCTTGGTTAACCCATACCGAAGCAGGTATGCTCGGGGTGGCATTTAAAACAGATAGAGTAATGGTTACTGCTATCTTCCAAGTGTGCAGTGGTTTGCTCATATTGCATGTCTCATCAACACCTCGATGCTAAGATAGTCAAAAATTTCCCATAGAAATGTATGGGTGGGAACCTACTTTTGAATCGCTTGGTAAACCCATTCCAAAGCAGGTATGCTCGGGGTGGTATTAAAAGGAGATAGAGGAGTGGTTACTGCTATCTTCCATGTGTGCAGTGGTTTGCTCATATTGCATGTCTCATCAACACCTCGATGCTAAGATAGTCAATATTTCCCTTAGAGATGTATGGGTGGTTTCCCATAGGAATGTATGGGTGGGAACCTACTTTTGAATCGCTTGGTTAACCCATACCAAAGCAGGTATGCTCGGGGTGGCATTTAAAACAGATAGAGGAATGGTTACTGCTATCTTCCAAGTGTGCAGTGGTCTGCTCATATTGCATGTCTCATCAACACCTCGATGCTAAGATAGTCAAAAATTTCCCATAGACATGTATGGGTGGGAACCTACTTTTGAATCGCTTGGTAAACCCATACCAAAGCTGGTATGCTAGGGGTGGCATTTAAAACAGATAGAGGAGTGGTTACTGCTATCTTTTATGTGTGCAGTGGTTTACTCATATTGCATGTCTCATCAACACCTCGATTCTAAGATAGTCAAAAATTTCCCATAGAAATGTATGGGTGGGAACCTACTTTTGAATCGCTTGGTTAACCCATACCGAAGCAGGTATGCTCGGGGTGTCATTTAAAACAGATAGAGGAGTGGTTACTGCTATCTTCCATGTGTGCAGTGGTTTGCTCATATTGCATGTCTCATCAACACCTCGATGCTAAGATAGTCAAAAATTTCCCATAGAAATGTATGGGTGGGAACCTACTTTTGAATCGCTTGGTAAACCCATACCAAAGCAGGTATGCTCAGGGTGGCATTAAAAGGAGATAGAGGAGTGGTTACTGCTATCTTCCATGTGTGCAGTGGTTTGCTCATATTGCATGTCTCATCAACACCTCGATGCTAAGAGAGTCAATATTTCCCTTAGAGATGTTGGGTGGTTTCCCATAGGAATGTATGGGTGGGAACCTACTTTTAAATCGCTTGGTTAACCCATACCGAAGCAGGTATGCTCGGGGTGGCATTTAAAACAGATAGAGGAATCGTTACTGCTATCTTCCAAGTGTGCAGTGGTTTGCTCATATTGCATGTCTCATCAACACCTCGATGCTAAGATAGTCAAAAATTTCCCATAGAAATGTATGCGTGGGAACCTACTTTTGAATCGCTTGGTAAACCCATACCAAAGCTGGTATGCTAGGGGTGGCATTTAAAACAGATAGAGGAGTGGTTACTGCTATCTTTTATGTGTGCAGTGGTTTACAAATATTGCATGTCTCATCAACACCTCGATGCTAAGATAGTCAAAAATTTCCCATTATAAAATGTATGGGTGGGTACCTACTTTTGAATCGCATGGTAAACCCATACCAAAGCAGGTATGCTCGGGGTGGCATTAAAACGAGATAGAGGAGTGGTTACTGCTATCTTCCATGTGTGCAGTGGTTTGCTCATATTGCATGTCTCATCAACACCTCGATGCTAAGATAGTCAATATTTCCCTTAGAGATGTATGGGTGGTTTCCCATAGGAATGTATGGGTGGGAACCTACTTTTGAATCGCTTGATTAACCCGTACCGAAGCAGGTATGCTCGGGGTGGCATTTAAAACAGATAGAGGAGTGGTTACTGCTATCTTCCATGTGTGCAGTGGTTTGCTCATATTGCATGTCTCATCAACACCTCGATGCTAAGATAGTCAAAAATTTCCCATAGAAATGTATGGGTGGGAACCTACTTTTGAATCGCTTGGTAAACCCATACCAAAGCAGGTATGCTCGGGGTGGCATTAAAAGGAGATAGAGGAGTGGTTACTGCTATCTTTTATGTGTGCAGTGGTTTACTCATATTGCATGTCTGATCAACACCTCGATGCTAAGATAGTCAAAAATTTCCCATAGAAATGTATGGGTGGGAACCTACTTTTGAATCGCTTGGTAAACCCATACCAAAGCAGGTATGCTCGGGGTGGCATTAAAAGGAGATAGAGGAGTGGTTACCGCTATCTTCCATGTGTGCAGTGGTTTGCTCATATTGCATGTCTCATCAACACCTCGATGCTAAGATAGTCAATATTTCCCTTAGAGATGTATGGGTGGTTTCCCATAGGAATGTATGGGTGGGAACCTACTTTTGAATCGCTTGGTTAACCCATACCGAAGCAGGTATGCTCGGGGTGGCATTTAAAACAGATAGAGGAGTGGTTACTGCTATCTTCCATGTGTGCAGTGGTTTGCTCATATTGCATGTCTCATCAACACCTCGATGCTAAGATAGTCAAAAATTTCCCATAGAAATGTATGGGTGGGAACCTACTTTTGAATCGCTTGGTAAACCCATACCAAAGCAGGTATGCTCGGGGTGGCATTAAAAGGAGATAGAGGAGTGGTTACTGCTATCTTCCATGTGTGCAGTGGTTTGCTCATATTGCATGTCTCATCAACACCTCGATGCTAAGAGAGTCAATATTTCCCTTAGAGATGTTGGGTGGTTTCCCATAGGAATGTATGGGTGGGAACCTACTTTTAAATCGCTTGGTTAACCCATACCGAAGCAGGTATGCTCGGGGTGGCATTTAAAACAGATAGAGTAATGGTTACTGCTATCTTCCAAGTGTGCAGTGGTTTGCTCATATTGCATGTCTCATCAACACCTCGATGCTAAGATAGTCAAAAATTTCCCATAGAAATGTATGGGTGGGAACCTACTTTTGAATCGCTTGGTAAACCCATTCCAAAGCAGGTATGCTCGGGGTGGTATTAAAAGGAGATAGAGGAGTGGTTACTGCTATCTTCCATGTGTGCAGTGGTTTGCTCATATTGCATGTCTCATCAACACCTCGATGCTAAGATAGTCAATATTTCCCTTAGAGATGTATGGGTGGTTTCCCATAGGAATGTATGGGTGGGAACCTACTTTTGAATCGCTTGGTTAACCCATACCGAAGCAGGTATGCTCGGGGTGGCATTTAAAACAGATAGAGGAATGGTTACTGCTATCTTCCAAGTGTGCAGTGGTCTGCTCATATTGCATGTCTCATCAACACCTCGATGCTAAGATAGTCAAAAATTTCCCATAGACATGTATGGGTGGGAACCTACTTTTGAATCGCTTGGTAAACCCATACCAAAGCTGGTATGCTAGGGGTGGCATTTAAAACAGATAGAGGAGTGGTTACTGCTATCTTTTATGTGTGCAGTGGTTTACTCATATTGCATGTCTCATCAACACCTCGATTCTAAGATAGTCAAAAATTTCCCATAGAAATGTATGGGTGGGAACCTACTTTTGAATCGCTTGGTTAACCCATACCGAAGCAGGTATGCTCGGGGTGGCATTTAAAACAGATAGAGGAGTGGTTACTGCTATCTTCCATGTGTGCAGTGGTTTGCTCATATTGCATGTCTCATCAACACCTCGATGCTAAGATAGTCAAAAATTTCCCATAGAAATGTATGGGTGGGAACCTACTTTTGAATCGCTTGGTAAACCCATACCAACGCAGGTATGCTCGGGGTGGCATTAAAAGGAGATAGAGGAGTGGTTACTGCTATCTTCCATGTGTGCAGTGGTTTGCTCATATTGCATGTCTGATCAACACCTCGATACTAAGAGAGTCAATATTTCCCTTAGAGATGTTGGGTGGTTTCCCATAGGAATGTATGGGTGGGAACCTACTTTTAAATCGCTTGGTTAACCCATACCGAAGCAGGTATGCTCGGGGTGGCATTTAAAACAGATAGAGTAATGGTTACTGCTATCTTCCAAGTGTGCAGTGGTTTGCTCATATTGCATGTCTCATCAACACCTCGATGCTAAGATAGTCAAAAATTTCCCATAGAAATGTATGGGTGGGAACCTACTTTTGAATCGCTTGGTAAACCCATTCCAAAGCAGGTATGCTCGGGGTGGCATTAAAAGGAGATAGAGGAGTGGTTACTGCTATCTTCCATGTGTGCAGTGGTTTGCTCATATTGCATGTCTCATCAACACCTCGATGCTAAGATAGTCAATATTTCCCTTAGAGATGTATGGGTGGTTTCCCATAGGAATGTATGGGTGGGAACCTACTTTTGAATCGCTTGGTTAACCCATACCGAAGCAGGTATGCTCGGGGTGGCATTTAAAACAGATAGAGGAATGGTTACTGCTATCTTCCAAGTGTGCAGTGGTCTGCTCATATTGCATGTCTCATCAACACCTCGATGCTAAGATAGTCAAAAATTTCCCATAGACATGTATGGGTGGGAACCTACTTTTGAATCGCTTGGTAAACCCATACCAAAGCTGGTATGCTAGGGGTGGCATTTAAAACAGATAGAGGAGTGGTTACTGCTATCTTTTATGTGTGCAGTGGTTTACTCATATTGCATGTCTCATCAACACCTCGATTCTAAGATAGTCAAAAATTTCCCATAGAAATGTATGGGTGGGAACCTACTTTTGAATCGCTTGGTAAACCCATACCAAAGCACGTATGCTCGGGGTAGTATTTAAAACAGATAGAGGAGTGGTTACTGCTATCTTCCAAGTGTGCAGTAGTTTGCTCATATTGCATGTCTCATCAACACCTCGATGCTAAGATAGTCAAAAATTTCCCATAGAAATGTATGGGTGGGAACCTACTTTTGAATCGCTTGGTAAACCCATACCAAAGCTGGTATACTAGGGGTGGCATTTAAAACAGATAGAGGAGTGGTTACTGCTATCTTTTATGTGTGCAGTGGTTTACTCATATTGCATGTCTCATCAACACCTCGATGCTAAGATTGTCAAAAATTTCCCATAGAAATGTATGGGTGGGAACCTACTTTTGAATCGCTTGGTAAACCCATACCAAAGCAGGTATGCTCGGGGTGGCATTAAAAGGAGATAGAGGAGTGGTTACCGCTATCTTCCATGTGTGCAGTGGTTTGCTCATATTGCATGTCTCATCAACACCTCGATGCTAAGATAGTCAATATTTCCCTTAGAGATGTATGGGTGGTTTCCCATAGGAATGTATGGGTGGGAACCTACTTTTGAATCGCTTGGTTAACCCATACCGAAGCAGGTATGCTCGGGGTGGCATTTAAAACAGATAGAGGAGTGGTTACTGCTATCTTCCATGTGTGCAGTGGTTTGCTCATATTGCATGTCTCATCAACACCTCGATGCTAAGATAGTCAAAAATTTCCCATAGAAATGTATGGGTGGGAACCTACTTTTGAATCGCTTGGTAAACCCATACCAAAGCAGGTATGCTCGGGGTGGCATTAAAAGGAGATAGAGGAGTGGTTACTGCTATCTTTTATGTGTGCAGTGGTTTACTCATATTGCATGTCTCATCAACACCTCGATGCTAAGATAGTCAAAAATTTCCCATAGAAATGTATGGGTGGGAACCTACTTTTGAATCGCTTGGTAAACCCATACCAAAGCAGGTATGCTCGGGGTGGCATTAAAAGGAGATAGAGGAGTGGTTACCGCTATCTTCCATGTGTGCAGTGGTTTGCTCATATTGCATGTCTCATCAACACCTCGATGCTAAGATAGTCAAAAATTTCCCATAGAAATGTATGGGTGGGAACCTACTTTTGAATCGCTTGGTAAACCCATACCAACGCAGGTATGCTCGGGGTGGCATTAAAAGGAGATAGAGGAGTGGTTACTGCTATCTTCCATGTGTGCAGTGGTTTGCTCATATTGCATGTCTGATCAACACCTCGATACTAAGAGAGTCAATATTTCCCTTAGAGATGTTGGGTGGTTTCCCATAGGAATGTATGGGTGGGAACCTACTTTTAAATCGCTTGGTTAACCCATACCGAAGCAGGTATGCTCGGGGTGGCATTTAAAACAGATAGAGTAATGGTTACTGCTATCTTCCAAGTGTGCAGTGGTTTGCTCATATTGCATGTCTCATCAACACCTCGATGCTAAGATAGTCAAAAATTTCCCATAGAAATGTATGGGTGGGAACCTACTTTTGAATCGCTTGGTAAACCCATTCCAAAGCAGGTATGCTCGGGGTGGCATTAAAAGGAGATAGAGGAGTGGTTACTGCTATCTTCCATGTGTGCAGTGGTTTGCTCATATTGCATGTCTCATCAACACCTCGATGCTAAGATAGTCAATATTTCCCTTAGAGATGTATGGGTGGTTTCCCATAGGAATGTATGGGTGGGAACCTACTTTTGAATCGCTTGGTTAACCCATACCGAAGCAGGTATGCTCGGGGTGGCATTTAAAACAGATAGAGGAATGGTTACTGCTATCTTCCAAGTGTGCAGTGGTCTGCTCATATTGCATGTCTCATCAACACCTCGATGCTAAGATAGTCAAAAATTTCCCATAGACATGTATGGGTGGGAACCTACTTTTGAATCGCTTGGTAAACCCATACCAAAGCTGGTATGCTAGGGGTGGCATTTAAAACAGATAGAGGAGTGGTTACTGCTATCTTTTATGTGTGCAGTGGTTTACTCATATTGCATGTCTCATCAACACCTCGATTCTAAGATAGTCAAAAATTTCCCATAGAAATGTATGGGTGGGAACCTACTTTTGAATCGCTTGGTAAACCCATACCAAAGCACGTATGCTCGGGGTAGTATTTAAAACAGATAGAGGAGTGGTTACTGCTATCTTCCAAGTGTGCAGTAGTTTGCTCATATTGCATGTCTCATCAACACCTCGATGCTAAGATAGTCAAAAATTTCCCATAGAAATGTATGGGTGGGAACCTACTTTTGAATCGCTTGGTAAACCCATACCAAAGCTGGTATACTAGGGGTGGCATTTAAAACAGATAGAGGAGTGGTTACTGCTATCTTTTATGTGTGCAGTGGTTTACTCATATTGCATGTCTCATCAACACCTCGATGCTAAGATTGTCAAAAATTTCCCATAGAAATGTATGGGTGGGAACCTACTTTTGAATCGCTTGGTAAACCCATACCAAAGCAGGTATGCTCGGGGTGGCATTAAAAGGAGATAGAGGAGTGGTTACCGCTATCTTCCATGTGTGCAGTGGTTTGCTCATATTGCATGTCTCATCAACACCTCGATGCTAAGATAGTCAATATTTCCCTTAGAGATGTATGGGTGGTTTCCCATAGGAATGTATGGGTGGGAACCTACTTTTGAATCGCTTGGTTAACCCATACCGAAGCAGGTATGCTCGGGGTGGCATTTAAAACAGATAGAGGAGTGGTTACTGCTATCTTCCATGTGTGCAGTGGTTTGCTCATATTGCATGTCTCATCAACACCTCGATGCTAAGATAGTCAAAAATTTCCCATAGAAATGTATGGGTGGGAACCTACTTTTGAATCGCTTGGTAAACCCATACCAAAGCAGGTATGCTCGGGGTGGCATTAAAAGGAGATAGAGGAGTGGTTACTGCTATCTTTTATGTGTGCAGTGGTTTACTCATATTGCATGTCTCATCAACACCTCGATGCTAAGATAGTCAAAAATTTCCCATAGAAATGTATGGGTGGGAACCTACTTTTGAATCGCTTGGTAAACCCATACCAAAGCAGGTATGCTCGGGGTGGCATTAAAAGGAGATAGAGGAGTGGTTACCGCTATCTTCCATGTGTGCAGTGGTTTGCTCATATTGCATGTCTCATCAACACCTCGATGCTAAGATAGTCAATATTTCCCTTAGAGATGTATGGGTGGTTTCCCATAGGAATGTATGGGTGGGAACCTACTTTTGAATCGCTTGGTTAACCCATACCGAAGCAGGTATGCTCGGGGTGGCATTTAAAACAGATAGAGGAGTGGTTACTGCTATCTTCCATGTGTGCAGTGGTTTGCTCATATTGCATGTCTCATCAACACCTCGATGCTAAGATAGTCAAAAATTTCCCATAGAAATGTATGGGTGGGAACCTACTTTTGAATCGCTTGGTAAACCCATACCAAAGCAGGTATGCTCAGGGTGGCATTAAAAGGAGATGGAGGAGTGGTTACTGCTATCTTCCATGTGTGCAGTGGTTTGCTCATATTGCATGTCTCATCAACACCTCGATGCTAAGAGAGTCAATATTTCCCTTAGAGATGTTGGGTGGTTTCCCATAGGAATGTATGGGTGGGAACCTACTTTTAAATCGCTTGGTTAACCCATACCGAAGCAGGTATGCTCGGGGTGGCATTTAAAACAGATAGAGGAATCGTTACTGCTATCTTCCAAGTGTGCAGTGGTTTGCTCATTTTGCATGTCTCATCAACACCTCGATGCTAAGATAGTCAAAAATTTCCCATAGAAATGTATGGGTGGGAACCTACTTTTGAATCGCTTGGTAAACCCATTCCAAAGCAGGTATGCTCGGGGTGGCATTAAAAGGAGATAGAGGAGTGGTTACTGCTATCTTCCATGTGTGCAGTGGTTTGCTCATATTGCATGTCTCATCAACACCTCGATGCAAAGATAGTCAATATTTCCCTTAGAGATGTATGGGTGGTTTCCCATAGGAATGTATGGGTGGGAACCTACTTTTGAATCGCTTGGTTAACCCATACCGAAGCAGGTATGCTCGGGGTGGCATTTAAAACAGATAGAGGAATGGTTACTGCTATCTTCCAAGTGTGCAGTGGTTTGCTCATATTGCATGTCTCATCAACACCTCGATGCTAAGATAGTCAAAAATTTCCCATAGACATGTATGGGTGGGAACCTACTTTTGAATCGCTTGGTAAACCCATTCCAAAGCTGGTATGCTAGGGGTGGCATTTAAAACAGATAGAGGAGTGGTTACTGCTATCTTCCATGTGTGCAGTGGGTTACTCATATTGCATGTCACATCAACACCTCGATGCTAAGATAGTCAAAAATTTCCCATAGAAATGTATGGGTGGGAACCTACTTTTGAATCGCTTGGTAAACCCATACCAAAGCACGTATGCTCGGGGTGGCATTTAAAACAGATAGAGGAGTGGTTACTGCTATCTTCCATGTGTGCAGTGGTTTGCTCATATTGCATGTCTCATCAACACCTCGATGCTAAGATAGTCAATATTTCCCTTAGAGTTGTATGGGTGGTTTCCCACAGGAATGTATGGGTGGGAACCTACTTTTGAATCGCTTGGTTAACCCATACCGAAGCAGCTATGCTCGGGGTGGCATTTAAAACAGATAGAGGAATGGTTACTGCTATCTTCCCAGTGTGCAGTAGATTGCTCATATTGCATGTCTCATCAACACCTCGATGCTAAGATAGTCAAAAATTTCCCATAGAAATGTATGGGTGGGAACCTACTTTTGAATCGCTTGGTAAACCCATACCAAAGCAGGTATGCTCGGGGTGGCATTAAAAGGAGATAGAGGAGTGGTGACCGCTATCTTCCATGTGTGCAGTGGTTTGCTCATATTGCATGTCTCATCAACACCTCGATGCTAAGATAGTCAATATTTCCCTTAGAGATGTATGGGTGGTTTCCCATAGGATTGTATGGATGGGAACCTACTTTTGAATCGCTTGGTTAACCCATACCGAAGCAGGTATGCTCGGGGTGGCATTTAAAACAGATAGAGGAATGGTTACTGCTATCTTCCAAGTGTGCAGTGGTTTGCTCATATTGCATGTCTCATCAATACCTCGATGCTAAGATAGTCAAAAATTTCCCATAGAAATGTATGGGTGGGAACCTACTTTTGAATCGCTTGGTAAACCCATACCAAAGCTCGTATGCTCGGGGTGGCATTTAAAACAGATAGAGGAATGGTTACTGCTATCTTCCATGTGTGCAGTGGTTTGCTCATATTGCATGTCTTATCAACACCTCGATGCTAAGATAGTCAAAAATTTCCCATAGAAATGTATGCGTGGGAACCTACTTTTGAATCGCTTGGTAAACCCATACCAAAGCTGGTATGCTAGGGGTGGCATTTAAAACAGATAGAGGAGTGGTTACTGCTATCTTTTATGTGTGCAGTGGTTTACTCATATTGCATGTCTCATCAACACCTCGATGCTAAGATAGTCAATATTTCCCTTAGAGATGTATGGGTGGTTTCCCATAGGAATGTATGGGTGGGAACCTACTTTTGAATCGCTTGGTTAACCCATACCGAAGCAGGTATGTTCTGGGTGGCATTTAAAACAGATAGAGGAATGATGACTGCTATCTTCCAAGTGTGCAGTGGTTTGCTCATAATGCATGTCTCATCAACACCTCGATGCTAAGATAGTCAATATTTCCCTTAGAGATGTATGGGTGGTTTCCCATAGGATTGTATGGATGGGAACCTACTTTTGAATCGCTTGGTTAACCCATACCGAAGCAGGTATGCTCGGGGTGGCATTTAAAACAGATAGAGGAATGGTTACTGCTATCTTCCAAGTGTGCAGTGGTTTGCTCATATTGCATGTCTCATCAATACCTCGATGCTAAGATAGTCAAAAATTTCCCATAGAAATGTATGGGTGGGAACCTACTTTTGAATCGCTTGGTAAACCCATACCAAAGCTCCTATGCTCGGGGTGGCATTTAAAACAGATAGAGGAATGGTTACTGCTATCTTCCATGTGTGCAGTGGTTTGCTCATATTGCATGTCTTATCAACACCTCGATGCTAAGATAGTCAAAAATTTCCCATAGAAATGTATGCGTGGGAACCTACTTTTGAATCGCTTGGTAAACCCATACCAAAGCTGGTATGCTAGGGGTGGCATTTAAAACAGATAGAGGAGTGGTTACTGCTATCTTTTATGTGTGCAGTGGTTTACTCATATTGCATGTCTCATCAACACCTCGATGCTAAGATAGTCAATATTTCCCTTAGAGATGTATGGGAGGTTTCCCATAGGAATGTATGGGTGGGAACCTACTTTTGAATCGCTTGGTTAACCCATACCGAAGCAGGTATGCTCTGGGTGGCATTTAAAACAGATAGAGGAATGATGACTGCTATCTTCCAAGTGTGCAGTGGTTTGCTCATAATGCATGTCTCATCAACACCTCGATGCTAAGATAGTCAAAAATTTACGGTAGAAATGTATGGGTGGGAACCTACTTTTGAATCGCTTGGTAAACCCATACCAAAGCTGGTATGCTAGGGGTGGCATTTAAAACAGATAGAGGAGTGCTTACTGCTATCTTCCATGTGTGCAGTGGTTTACTCATATTGCATGTCTCATCAACATCTCGATGCTAAGATAGTCAAAAATTTCCCATAGAAATGTATGGGTGGGAACCTACTTTTGAATCGCTTGGTAAAACCATACCAAAGCACGTATGCTCGGGGTGGCATTTAAAACAGATAGAGGAGTGGTTCCTGCTATCTTTCATGTGTGCAGTGGTTTGCTCACATTGCATGTCTCATCAACACCTCGATGCTAAGATAGTCAATATTTCCCATAGAGATGTATGGGTGGTTTCCCATAGGAATGTATCGGTGGGAACCTACTTTTGAATCGCTTGGTTAACCCATACCGAAGCAGGTATGCTCGGGGTGGCATTTAAAACAGATACAGGAGTGGTTACTGCTATCTTCCAAGAGTGCAGTGGTTTGCTCATTTTGCATGTCTAATCAACACCTCGATGCTAAGGTAGTCAATACTACCCATAGAGATGTATGGGTGGTTTCTTATAGGAATGTATGGGTGGGAACCTACTTTTGAATCGCTTGGTTAACCCATACCGAAGCAGGTATGCTCGGGGTGGCAATTATAACAGTTGGAGGAGTGGTTTCTGCTATCTTCCAAGAGTTCAGTGGTTTGCTCATATTGCAAGTCTCATCAACACCTCGATGCTAAGATAGTCAAAAATTTCCCATAGAAATGTATGGGTGGGAACCTACTTTTGAATCGCTTGGTAAACCCATACCAAAGCAGAAATGCTCGGGGTGGCATTTAAAGGAGATAGAGGAGTGGTTACTGCTATCGTCCATGTGTGCAGTGGTTTACTCATATTGCATGTCTCATCAACACCTCGATGCTAAGATAGTCAATATTTCCCTTAGAGATGTATGGGTGGTTTCACACAGGAATGTATGGGTGGGAACCTACTTTTGAATCGCTTGGTTAACCCATACCGAAGCAGGTATGCTCGGGGTGGTATTAAAAACAGATAGAGGAGTGGTTACTGCTATCTTCCAAATGTGCTGTGGTTTGCTCATATTGCATGTCTCATCAACACCTCGATGCTAAGATAGTCAAAAATTTCCCATAGAAATGTATGGGTGGGAACCTACTTTTGAATCGCTTGGTAAACCCATACCAAAGCACGTATGCTCGGGGTGGTATTAAAAACAGATAGAGGAGTGGTTACTGCTATCTTCCAAATGTGCAGTAGTTTGCTCATATTGCATGTCTCATCAACACCTCGATGCTGAGATAGTCAAAAATTTCCCATAGAAATGTATGCGTGGGAACCTACTTTTGAATCGCTTGGTAAACCCATACCAAAGCTGGTATGCTAGGGGTGGCATTTAAAACAGATAGAGGAGTGGTTACTGCTATCTTTTATGTGTGCAGTGGTTTACTCATATTGCATGTCTCATCAACACCTCGATGCTAAGATAGTCAAAAATTTCCCATAGAAATGTATGGGTGGGAACCTACTTTTGAATCGCTTGGTAAACCCATACCAAAGCAGGTATGCTCGGGGTGGCATTATAAGGAGATAGAGGAGTGGTTACCGCTATCTTCCATGTGTGCAGTGGTTTGCTCATATTGCATGTCTCATCAACACCTCGATGCTAAGATAGTCAATATTTCCCTTAGAGATGTATGGGTGGTTTCCAATAGGAATGTATGGGTGGGAACCTACTTTTGAATCGCTTGATTAACCCATACCGAAGCAGGTATGCTCGGGGTGGCATTTAAAACAGATAGAGGAGTGGTTACTGCTATCTTCCATGTGTGCAGTGGTTTGCTCATATTGCATGTCTCATCAACACCTCGATGCTAAGATAGTCAAAAATTTCCCATAGAAATGTATGGGTGGGAACCTACTTTTGAATCGCTTGGTAAACCCATACCAAAGCAGGTATGCTCGGGGTGGCATTAAAAGGAGATAGAGGAGTGGTTACTGCTATCTTTTATGTGTGCAGTGGTTTACTCATATTGCATGTCTGATCAACACCTCGATGCTAAGATAGTCAAAAATTTCCCATAGAAATGTATGGGTGGGAACCTACTTTTGAATCGCTTGGTAAACCCATACCAAAGCAGGTATGCTCGGGGTGGCATTAAAAGGAGATAGAGGAGTGGTTACCGCTATCTTCCATGTGTGCAGTGGTTTGCTCATATTGCATGTCTCATCAACACCTCGATGCTAAGATAGTCAATATTTCCCTTAGAGATGTATGGGTGGTTTCCCATAGGAATGTATGGGTGGGAACCTACTTTTGAATCGCTTGGTTAACCCATACCGAAGCAGGTATGCTCAGGGTGGCATTTAAAACAGATAGAGGAGTGGTTACTGCTATCTTCCATGTGTGCAGTGGTTTGCTCATATTGCATGTCTCATCAACACCTCGATGCTAAGATAGTCAAAAATTTCCCATAGAAATGTATGGGTGGGAACCTACTTTTGAATCGCTTGGTAAACCCATACCAAAGCAGGTATGCTCGGGGTGGCATTAAAAGGAGATAGAGGAGTGGTTACTGCTATCTTCCATGTGTGCAGTGGTTTGCTCATATTGCATGTCTCATCAACACCTCGATGCTAAGATAGTCAATATTTCCCTTAGAGATGTATGGGTGGTTTCCCATAGGAATGTATGGGTGGGAACCTACTTTTGAATCGCTTGGTTAACCCATACCGAAGCAGGTATGCTCGGGGTGGCATTTAAAACAGATAGAGGAATGATTACTGCTATCTTCCAAGTGTGCAGTGGTCTGCTCATATTGCATGTCTCATCAACACCTCGATGCTAAGATAGTCAAAAATTTCCCATAGACATGTATGGGTGGGAACCTACTTTTGAATCGCTTGGTAAACCCATACCAAAGCTGGTATGCTAGGGGTGGCATTTAAAACAGATAGAGGAGTGGTTACTGCTATCTTTTATGTGTGCAGTGATTTACTCATATTGCATGTCTCATCAACACCTCGATGCTAAGATAGTCAAAAATATCCCATAGAAATGTATGGGTGGGAACCTACTTTTGAATCGCTTGGTAAACCCATACCAAAGCAGGTATGCTCGGGGTGGCATTAAAAGGAGATAGAGGAGTGGTTACTGCTATCTTCCAAGTGTGCAGTAGTTTGCTCATATTGCATGTCTCATCAACACCTCGATGCTAAGATAGTCAAAAATTTCCCATAGAAATGTATGGGTGGGAACCTACTTTTGAATCGCTTGGTAAACCCATACCAAAGCTGGTATGCTAGGGGTGGCATTTAAAACAGATAGAGGAGTGGTTACTGCTATCTTTTATGTGTGCAGTGGTTTACTCATATTGCATGTCTCATCAACACCTCGATGCTAAGATAGTCAAAAATTTCCCATAGAAATGTATGGGTGGGAACCTACTTTTGAATCGCTTGGTAAACCCATACCAAAGCAGGTATGCTCGGGGTGGCATTATAAGGAGATAGAGGAGTGGTTACCGCTATCTTCCATGTGTGCAGTGGTTTGCTCATATTGCATGTCTCATCAACACCTCGATGCTAAGATAGTCAATATCTCCCTTAGAGATGTATGGGTGGTTTCCCATAGGAATGTATGGGTGGGAACCTACTTTTGAATCGCTTGGTTAACCCATACCGAAGCAGGTATGCTCGGGGTGGCATTTAAAACAGATAGAGGAGTGGTTACTGCTATCTTCCATGTGTGCAGTGGTTTGCTCATATTGCATGTCTCATCAACACCTCGATGCTAAGATAGTCAAAAATTTCACATAGAAATGTATGGGTGGGAACCTACTTTTGAATCGCTTGGTAAACCCATACCAAAGCAGGTATGCTCGGGGTGGCATTAAAAGGAGATAGAGGAGTGGTTACTGCTATCTTTTATGTGTGCAGTGGTTTACTCATATTGCATGTCTGATCAACACCTCGATGCTAAGATAGTCAAAAATTTCCCATAGAAATGTATGGGTGGGAACCTACTTTTGAATCGCTTGGTAAACCCATACCAAAGCAGGTATGCTCGGGGTGGCATTAAAAGGAGATAGAGGAGTGGTTACCGCTATCTTCCATGTGTGCAGTGGTTTGCTCATATTGCATGTCTCATCAACACCTCGATGCTAAGATAGTCAATATTTCCCTTAGAGATGTATGGGTGGTTTCCCATAGGAATGTATGGGTGGGAACCTACTTTTGAATCGCTTGGTTAACCCATACCGAAGCAGGTATGCTCGGGGAGGCATTTAAAACAGATAGAGGAGTGGTTACTGCTATCTTCCATGTGTGCAGTGGTTTGCTCATATTGCATGTCTCATCAACACCTCGATGCTAAGATAGTCAAAAATTTCCCATAGAAATGTATGGGTGGGAACCTACTTTTCAATCGCTTGGTAAACCCATACCAAAGCAGGTATGCTCGGGGTGGCATTAAAAGGAGATAGAGGAGTGGTTACTGCTATCTTCCATGTGTGCAGTGGTTTGCTCATATTGCATGTCTCATCAACACCTCGATGCTAAGAGAGTCAATATTTCCCTTAGAGATGTTGGGTGGTTTCCCATATGAATGTATGGGTGGGAACCTACTTTTAAATCGCTTGGTTAACCCATACCGAAGCAGGTATGCTCGGGGTGGCATTTAAAACAGATAGAGGAATGGTTACTGCTATCTTCCAAGTGTGCAGTGGTTTGCTCATATTGCATGTCTCATCAACACCTCGATGCTAAGATAGTCAAAAATTTCCCATAGAAATGTATGGGTGGGAACCTACTTTTGAATCGCTTGGTAAACCCATTCCAAAGCAGGTATGCTCGGGGTGGCATTAAAAGGAGATAGAGGAGTGGTTACTGCTATCTTCCATGTGTGCAGTGGTTTGCTCATATTGCATGTCTCATCAACACCTCGATGCTAAGATAGTCAATATTTCCCTTAGAGATGTATGGGTGGTTTCCCATAGGAATGTATGGGTGGGAACCTACTTTTGAATCGCTTGGTTAACCCATACCGAAGCAGGTATGCTCGGGGTGGCATTTAAAACAGATAGAGGAATGGTTACTGCTATCTTCCAAGTGTGCAGTGGTCTGCTCATATTGCATGTCTCATCAACACCTCGATGCTAAGATAGTCAAAAATTTCCCATAGACATGTATGGGTGGGAACCTACTTTTGAATCGCTTGGTAAACCCATACCAAAGCTGGTATGCTAGGGGTGGCATTTAAAACAGATAGAGGAGTGGTTACTGCTATCTTTTATGTGTGCAGTGGTTTACTCATATTGCATGTCTCATCAACACCTCGATACTAAGATAGTCAAAAATTTCCCATAGAAATGTATGGGTGGGAACCTACTTTTGAATCGCTTGGTAAACCCATACCAAAGCACGTATGCTCGGGGTGGTATTTAAAACAGATAGAGGAGTGGTTACTGCTATCTTTCATGTGTGCAGTGGTTTGCTCACATTGCATGTGTCATCAACACCTCGATGCTAAGATAGTCAATATTTCCCATAGAGATGTATGGGTGGTTTCCCATAGGAATGTATCGGTGGGAACCTACTTTTGAATCGCTTGGTTAACCCATACCGAAGCAGGTATGCTCGGGGTGGCATTTAAAACAGATACAGGAGTGGTTACTGCTATCTTCCAAGAGTGCAGTGGTTTGCTCATTTTGCATGTCTAATCAACACCTCGATGCTAAGGTAGTCAATACTACCCATAGAGATGTATGGGTGGTTTCTTATAGGAATGTATGGGTGGGAACCTACTTTTGAATCGCTTGGTTAACCCATACCGAAGCAGGTATGCTCGGGGTGGCAATTATAACAGTTGGAGGAGTGGTTTCTGCTATCTTCCAAGAGTTCAGTGGTTTGCTCATATTGCAAGTCTCATCAACACCTCGATGCTAAGATAGTCAAAAATTTCCCATAGAAATGTATGGGTGGGAACCTACTTTTGAATCGCCTGGTAAACCCATACCAAAGCAGAAGTGCTCGGGGTGGCATTTAAAGGAGATAGAGGAGTGGTTACTGCTATCTTCCATGTGTGCAGTGGTTTACTCATATTGCATGTCTCATCAACACCTCGATGCTAAGATAGTCAATATTTCCCTTAGAGATGTATGGGTGGTTTCACACAGGAATGTATGGGTGGGAACCTACTTTTGAATCGCTTGGTTAACCCATACCGAAGCAGGTATGCTCGGGGTGGCATTTAAAACAGATAGAGGAATGGTTACTGCTATCTTCCAAATGTGCAGTGGTTTGCTCATATTGCATGTCTCATCAACACCTCGATGCTAAGATAGACAAAAATTTTCCCATAGAAATGTATGGGTGGGAACCTACTTTTGAATCGCTTGGTAAACCCATACCAAAGCAGGTATGCTCGGGGTTGCATTAAAAGGCGATAGAGGAGTGGTTACTGCTATCTTCCATGTGTGCAGTGGTTTGCTCGTATTGCATGTCTCATCAACACCTCGATGCTAAGATAGTCAATATTTCCCATAGAGATGTATGGGTGGTTTCCCATAGGAATGTATGGGTGGGAACCTACTTTTGAATCGCTTGGTTAACCCATACCGAAGCTGGTATGCTCGGGGTGGCATTTGAAACAAATAGAGGAATGGTTACTGCTATCTTCCAAGTGTGCAGTAGTTTGCTCATATTGCATGTCTCATCAACACCTCGATGCTAAGATAGTCAAAAATTTCCCTTAGAAATGTATGGGTGGGAACCTACTTTTGAATCGCTTGGTAAACCCATACCAAAGCTGGTATGCTAGGGGTGGCATTTAAAACAGATAGAGGAGTGGTTACTGCTATCTTTTATGTGTGCAGTGGTTTACTCATATTGCATGTCTCATCAACACCTCGATGCTAAGATAGTCAAAAATTTCCCATAGAAATGTATGGGTGGGAACCTACTTTTGAATCGCTTGGTAAACCCATACCAAAGCACGTATGCTCGGGGTGGTATTAAAAACAGATAGAGGAGTGGTTACTGCTATCTTCCAAGTGTGCAGTAGTTTGCTCATATTGCATGTCTCATCAACACCTCGATGCTAAGATAGTCAAAAATTTCCCATAGAAATGTATGCGTGGGAACCTACTTTTGAATCGCTTGGTAAACCCATACCAAAGCTGGTATGCTAGGGGTGGCATTTAAAACAGATAGAGGAGTGGTTACTGCTATCTTTTATGTGTGCAGTGGTTTACTCATATTGCATGTCTCATCAACACCTCGATGCTAAGATAGTCAAAAATTTCCCATAGAAATGTATGGGTGGGAACCTACTTTTGAATCGCTTGGTAAACCCATACCAAAGCAGGTATGCTCGGGGTGGCATTATAAG
The DNA here is from genome assembly GCA_963681505.1 of Eunapius fragilis. Taxonomy (NCBI): domain Eukaryota; kingdom Metazoa; phylum Porifera; class Demospongiae; order Spongillida; family Spongillidae; genus Eunapius; species Eunapius fragilis. The sequence continues at coordinate 102,661 of OY811972.1, forward strand.
GAGATAGAGGAGTGGTTACCGCTATCTTCCATGTGTGCAGTGGTTTGCTCATATTGCATGTCTCATCAACACCTCGATGCTAAGATAGTCAATATTTCCCTTAGAGATGTATGGGTGGTTTCCCATAGGAATGTATGGGTGGGAACCTACTTTTGAATCGCTTGATTAACCCATACCGAAGCAGGTATGCTCGGGGTGGCATTTAAAACAGATAGAGGAGTGGTTACTGCTATCTTCCATGTGTGCAGTGGTTTGCTCATATTGCATGTCTCATCAACACCTCGATGCTAAGATAGTCAATATTTCCCTTAGAGATGTATGGGTGGTTTCCCATAGGAATGTATGGGTGGGAACCTACTTTTGAATCGCTTGGTTAACCCATACCGAAGCAGGTATGCTCGGGGTGGCATTTAAAACAGATAGAGGAATGGTTACTGCTATCTTCCAAGTGTGCAGTGGTCTGCTCATATTGCATGTCTCATCAACACCTCGATGCTAAGATAGTCAAAAATTTCCCATAGACATGTATGGGTGGGAACCTACTTTTGAATCGCTTGGTAAACCCATACCAAAGCTGGTATGCTAGGGGTGGCATTTAAAACAGATAGAGGAGTGGTTACTGCTATCTTTTATGTGTGCAGTGGTTTACTCATATTGCATGTCTCATCAACACCTCGATGCTAAGATAGTCAAAAATTTCCCATAGAAATGTATGGGTGGGAACCTACTTTTGAATCGCTTGGTAAACCCATACCAAAGCACGTATGCTCGGGGTGGTATTTAAAACAGATAGAGGAGTGGTTACTGCTATCTTTCATGTGTGCAGTGGTTTGCTCACATTGCATGTGTCATCAACACCTCGATGCTAAGATAGTCAATATTTCCCATAGAGATGTATGGGTGGTTTCCCATAGGAATGTATCGGTGGGAACCTACTTTTGAATCGCTTGGTTAACCCATACCGAAGCAGGTATGCTCGGGGTGGCATTTAAAACAGATACAGGAGTGGTTACTGCTATCTTCCAAGAGTGCAGTGGTTTGCTCATTTTGCATGTCTAATCAACACCTCGATGCTAAGGTAGTCAATACTACCCATAGAGATGTATGGGTGGTTTCTTATAGGAATGTATGGGTGGGAACCTACTTTTGAATCGCTTGGTTAACCCATACCGAAGCAGGTATGCTCGGGGTGGCAATTATAACAGTTGGAGGAGTGGTTTCTGCTATCTTCCAAGAGTTCAGTGGTTTGCTCATATTGCAAGTCTCATCAACACCTCGATGCTAAGATAGTCAAAAATTTCCCATAGAAATGTATGGGTGGGAACCTACTTTTGAATCGCCTGGTAAACCCATACCAAAGCAGAAGTGCTCGGGGTGGCATTTAAAGGAGATAGAGGAGTGGTTACTGCTATCTTCCATGTGTGCAGTGGTTTACTCATATTGCATGTCTCATCAACACCTCGATGCTAAGATAGTCAATATTTCCCTTAGAGATGTATGGGTGGTTTCACACAGGAATGTATGGGTGGGAACCTACTTTTGAATCGCTTGGTTAACCCATACCGAAGCAGGTATGCTCGGGGTGGCATTTAAAACAGATAGAGGAATGGTTACTGCTATCTTCCAAATGTGCAGTGGTTTGCTCATATTGCATGTCTCATCAACACCTCGATGCTAAGATAGACAAAAATTTTCCCATAGAAATGTATGGGTGGGAACCTACTTTTGAATCGCTTGGTAAACCCATACCAAAGCAGGTATGCTCGGGGTTGCATTAAAAGGCGATAGAGGAGTGGTTACTGCTATCTTCCATGTGTGCAGTGGTTTGCTCATATTGCATGTCTCATCAACACCTCGATGCTAAGATAGTCAATATTTCCCATAGAGATGTATGGGTGGTTTCCCATAGGAATGTATGGGTGGGAACCTACTTTTGAATCGCTTGGTTAACCCATACCGAAGCTGGTATGCTCGGGGTGGCATTTGAAACAAATAGAGGAATGGTTACTGCTATCTTCCAAGTGTGCAGTAGTTTGCTCATATTGCATGTCTCATCAACACCTCGATGCTAAGATAGTCAAAAATTTCCCTTAGAAATGTATGGGTGGGAACCTACTTTTGAATCGCTTGGTAAACCCATACCAAAGCTGGTATGCTAGGGGTGGCATTTAAAACAGATAGAGGAGTGGTTACTGCTATCTTTTATGTGTGCAGTGGTTTACTCATATTGCATGTCTCATCAACACCTCGATGCTAATATAGTCAAAAATTTCCCATAGAAATGTATGGGTGGGAACCTACTTTTGAATCGCTTGGTAAACCCATACCAAAGCACGTATGCTCGGGGTGGTATTAAAAACAGATAGAGGAGTGGTTACTGCTATCTTCCAAGTGTGCAGTAGTTTGCTCATATTGCATGTCTCATCAACACCTCGATGCTAAGATAGTCAAAAATTTCCCATAGAAATGTATGCGTGGGAACCTACTTTTGAATCGCTTGGTAAACCCATACCAAAGCTGGTATGCTAGGGGTGGCATTTAAAACAGATAGAGGAGTGGTTACTGCTATCTTTTATGTGTGCAGTGGTTTACTCATATTGCATGTCTCATCAACACCTCGATGCTAAGATAGTCAAAAATTTCCCATAGAAATGTATGGGTGGGAACCTACTTTTGAATCGCTTGGTAAACCCATACCAAAGCAGGTATGCTCGGGGTGGCATTATAAGGAGATAGAGGAGTGGTTACCGCTATCTTCCATGTGTGCAGTGGTTTGCTCATATTGCATGTCTCATCAACACCTCGATGCTAAGATAGTCAATATTTCCCTTAGAGATGTATGGGTGGTTTCCCATAGGAATGTATGGGTGGGAACCTACTTTTGAATCGCTTGATTAACCCATACCGAAGCAGGTATGCTCGGGGTGGCATTTAAAACAGATAGAGGAGTGGTTACTGCTATCTTCCATGTGTGCAGTGGTTTGCTCATATTGCATGTCTCATCAACACCTCGATGCTAAGATAGTCAAAAATTTCCCATAGAAATGTATGGGTGGGAACCTACTTTTGAATCGCTTGGTAAACCCATACCAAAGCAGGTATGCTCGGGGTGGCATTAAAAGGAGATAGAGGAGTGGTTACTGCTATCTTTTATGTGTGCAGTGGTTTACTCATATTGCATGTCTGATCAACACCTCGATGCTAAGATAGTCAAAAATTTCCCATAGAAATGTATGGGTGGGAACCTACTTTTGAATCGCTTGGTAAACCCATACCAAAGCAGGTATGCTCGGGGTGGCATTAAAAGGAGATAGAGGAGTGGTTACCGCTATCTTCCATGTGTGCAGTGGTTTGCTCATATTGCATGTCTCATCAACACCTCGATGCTAAGATAGTCAATATTTCCCTTAGAGATGTATGGGTGGTTTCCCATAGGAATGTATGGGTGGGAACCTACTTTTGAATCGCTTGGTTAACCCATACCGAAGCAGGTATGCTCGGGTTGGCATTTAAAACAGATAGAGGAATGGTTACTGCTATCTTCCAAATGTGCAGTGGTTTGCTCATATTGCATGTCTCATCAACACCTCGATGCTAAGATAGACAAAAATTTTCCCATAGAAATGTATGGGTGGGAACCTACTTTTGAATCGCTTGGTAAACCCATACCAAAGCAGGTATGCTCGGGGTTGCATTAAAAGGCGATAGAGGAGTGGTTACTGCTATCTTCCATGTGTGCAGTGGTTTGCTCATATTGCATGTCTCATCAACACCTCGATGCTAAGATAGTCAATATTTCCCTTAGAGATGTATGGGTGGTTTCCCATAGGAATGTATGGGTGGGAACCTACTTTTGAATCGCTTGGTTAACCCATACCGAAGCTGGTATGCTCGGGGTGGCATTTGAAACAAATAGAGGAATGGTTACTGCTATCTTCCAAGTGTGCAGTAGTTTGCTCATATTGCATGTCTCATCAACACCTCGATGCTAAGATAGTCAAAAATTTCCCTTAGAAATGTATGGGTGGGAACCTACTTTTGAATCGCTTGGTAAACCCATACCAAAGCTGGTATGCTAGGGGTGGCATTTAAAACAGATAGAGGAGTGGTTACTGCTATCTTTTATGTGTGCAGTGGTTTACTCATATTGCATGTCTCATCAACACCTCGATGCTAAGATAGTCAAAAATTTCCCATAGAAATGTATGGGTGGGAACCTACTTTTGAATCGCTTGGTAAACCCATACCAAAGCACGTATGCTCGGGGTGGTATTAAAAACAGATAGAGGAGTGGTTACTGCTATCTTCCAAGTGTGCAGTAGTTTGCTCATATTGCATGTCTCATCAACACCTCGATGCTAAGATAGTCAAAAATTTCCCATAGAAATGTATGGGTGGGAACCTACTTTTGAATCGCTTGGTAAACCCATACCAAAGCTGGTATGCTAGGGGTGGCATTTAAAACAGATAGAGGAGTGGTTACTGCTATCTTTTATGTGTGCAGTGGTTTACTCATATTGCATGTCTCATCAACACCTCGATGCTAAGATAGTCAAAAATTTCCCATAGAAATGTATGGGTGGGAACCTACTTTTGAATCGCTTGGTAAACCCATACCAAAGCAGGTATGCTCGGGGTGGCATTATAAGGAGATAGAGGAGTGGTTACCGCTATCTTCCATGTGTGCAGTGGTTTGCTCATATTGCATGTCTCATCAACACCTCGATGCTAAGATAGTCAATATCTCCCTTAGAGATGTATGGGTGGTTTCCCATAGGAATGTATGGGTGGGAACCTACTTTTGAATCGCTTGGTTAACCCATACCGAAGCAGGTATGCTCGGGGTGGCATTTAAAACAGATAGAGGAGTGGTTACTGCTATCTTCCATGTGTGCAGTGGTTTGCTCATATTGCATGTCTCATCAACACCTCGATGCTAAGATAGTCAAAAATTTCACATAGAAATGTATGGGTGGGAACCTACTTTTGAATCGCTTGGTAAACCCATACCAAAGCAGGTATGCTCGGGGTGGCATTAAAAGGAGATAGAGGAGTGGTTACTGCTATCTTTTATGTGTGCAGTGGTTTACTCATATTGCATGTCTGATCAACACCTCGATGCTAAGATAGTCAAAAATTTCCCATAGAAATGTATGGGTGGGAACCTACTTTTGAATCGCTTGGTAAACCCATACCAAAGCAGGTATGCTCGGGGTGGCATTAAAAGGAGATAGAGGAGTGGTTACCGCTATCTTCCATGTGTGCAGTGGTTTGCTCATATTGCATGTCTCATCAACACCTCGATGCTAAGATAGTCAATATTTCCCTTAGAGATGTATTGGTGGTTTCCCATAGGAATGTATGGGTGGGAACCTACTTTTGAATCGCTTGGTTAACCCATACCGAAGCAGGTATGCTCGGGGAGGCATTTAAAACAGATAGAGGAGTGGTTACTGCTATCTTCCATGTGTGCAGTGGTTTGCTCATATTGCATGTCTCATCAACACCTCGATGCTAAGATAGTCAAAAATTTCCCATAGAAATGTATGGGTGGGAACCTACTTTTCAATCGCTTGGTAAACCCATACCAAAGCAGGTATGCTCGGGGTGGCATTAAAAGGAGATAGAGGAGTGGTTACTGCTATCTTCCATGTGTGCAGTGGTTTGCTCATATTGCATGTCTCATCAACACCTCGATGCTAAGAGAGTCAATATTTCCCTTAGAGATGTTGGGTGGTTTCCCATATGAATGTATGGGTGGGAACCTACTTTTAAATCGCTTGGTTAACCCATACCGAAGCAGGTATGCTCGGGGTGGCATTTAAAACAGATAGAGGAATGGTTACTGCTATCTTCCAAGTGTGCAGTGGTTTGCTCATATTGCATGTCTCATCAACACCTCGATGCTAAGATAGTCAAAAATTTCCCATAGAAATGTATGGGTGGGAACCTACTTTTGAATCGCTTGGTAAACCCATTCCAAAGCAGGTATGCTCGGGGTGGCATTAAAAGGAGATAGAGGAGTGGTTACTGCTATCTTCCATGTGTGCAGTGGTTTGCTCATATTGCATGTCTCATCAACACCTCGATGCTAAGATAGTCAATATTTCCCTTAGAGATGTATGGGTGGTTTCCCATAGGAATGTATGGGTGGGAACCTACTTTTGAATCGCTTGGTTAACCCATACCGAAGCAGGTATGCTCGGGGTGGCATTTAAAACAGATAGAGGAATGGTTACTGCTATCTTCCAAGTGTGCAGTGGTCTGCTCATATTGCATGTCTCATCAACACCTCGATGCTAAGATAGTCAAAAATTTCCCATAGACATGTATGGGTGGGAACCTACTTTTGAATCGCTTGGTAAACCCATACCAAAGCTGGTATGCTAGGGGTGGCATTTAAAACAGATAGAGGAGTGGTTACTGCTATCTTTTATGTGTGCAGTGGTTTACTCATATTGCATGTCTCATCAACACCTCGATACTAAGATAGTCAAAAATTTCCCATAGAAATGTATGGGTGGGAACCTACTTTTGAATCGCTTGGTAAACCCATACCAAAGCACGTATGCTCGGGGTGGTATTTAAAACAGATAGAGGAGTGGTTACTGCTATCTTTCATGTGTGCAGTGGTTTGCTCACATTGCATGTGTCATCAACACCTCGATGCTAAGATAGTCAATATTTCCCATAGAGATGTATGGGTGGTTTCCCATAGGAATGTATCGGTGGGAACCTACTTTTGAATCGCTTGGTTAACCCATACCGAAGCAGGTATGCTCGGGGTGGCATTTAAAACAGATACAGGAGTGGTTACTGCTATCTTCCAAGAGTGCAGTGGTTTGCTCATTTTGCATGTCTAATCAACACCTCGATGCTAAGGTAGTCAATACTACCCATAGAGATGTATGGGTGGTTTCTTATAGGAATGTATGGGTGGGAACCTACTTTTGAATCGCTTGGTTAACCCATACCGAAGCAGGTATGCTCGGGGTGGCAATTATAACAGTTGGAGGAGTGGTTTCTGCTATCTTCCAAGAGTTCAGTGGTTTGCTCATATTGCAAGTCTCATCAACACCTCGATGCTAAGATAGTCAAAAATTTCCCATAGAAATGTATGGGTGGGAACCTACTTTTGAATCGCCTGGTAAACCCATACCAAAGCAGAAGTGCTCGGGGTGGCATTTAAAGGAGATAGAGGAGTGGTTACTGCTATCTTCCATGTGTGCAGTGGTTTACTCATATTGCATGTCTCATCAACACCTCGATGCTAAGATAGTCAATATTTCCCTTAGAGATGTATGGGTGGTTTCACACAGGAATGTATGGGTGGGAACCTACTTTTGAATCGCTTGGTTAACCCATACCGAAGCAGGTATGCTCGGGGTGGCATTTAAAACAGATAGAGGAATGGTTACTGCTATCTTCCAAATGTGCAGTGGTTTGCTCATATTGCATGTCTCATCAACACCTCGATGCTAAGATAGACAAAAATTTTCCCATAGAAATGTATGGGTGGGAACCTACTTTTGAATCGCTTGGTAAACCCATACCAAAGCAGGTATGCTCGGGGTTGCATTAAAAGGCGATAGAGGAGTGGTTACTGCTATCTTCCATGTGTGCAGTGGTTTGCTCATATTGCATGTCTCATCAACACCTCGATGCTAAGATAGTCAATATTTCCCATAGAGATGTATGGGTGGTTTCCCATAGGAATGTATGGGTGGGAACCTACTTTTGAATCGCTTGGTTAACCCATACCGAAGCTGGTATGCTCGGGGTGGCATTTGAAACAAATAGAGGAATGGTTACTGCTATCTTCCAAGTGTGCAGTAGTTTGCTCATATTGCATGTCTCATCAACACCTCGATGCTAAGATAGTCAAAAATTTCCCTTAGAAATGTATGGGTGGGAACCTACTTTTGAATCGCTTGGTAAACCCATACCAAAGCTGGTATGCTAGGGGTGGCATTTAAAACAGATAGAGGAGTGGTTACTGCTATCTTTTATGTGTGCAGTGGTTTACTCATATTGCATGTCTCATCAACACCTCGATGCTAAGATAGTCAAAAATTTCCCATAGAAATGTATGGGTGGGAACCTACTTTTGAATCGCTTGGTAAACCCATACCAAAGCACGTATGCTCGGGGTGGTATTAAAAACAGATAGAGGAGTGGTTACTGCTATCTTCCAAGTGTGCAGTAGTTTGCTCATATTGCATGTCTCATCAACACCTCGATGCTAAGATAGTCAAAAATTTCCCATAGAAATGTATGCGTGGGAACCTACTTTTGAATCGCTTGGTAAACCCATACCAAAGCTGGTATGCTAGGGGTGGCATTTAAAACAGATAGAGGAGTGGTTACTGCTATCTTTTATGTGTGCAGTGGTTTACTCATATTGCATGTCTCATCAACACCTCGATGCTAAGATAGTCAAAAATTTCCCATAGAAATGTATGGGTGGGAACCTACTTTTGAATCGCTTGGTAAACCCATACCAAAGCAGGTATGCTCGGGGTGGCATTATAAGGAGATAGAGGAGTGGTTACCGCTATCTTCCATGTGTGCAGTGGTTTGCTCATATTGCATGTCTCATCAACACCTCGATGCTAAGATAGTCAATATTTCCCTTAGAGATGTATGGGTGGTTTCCCATAGGAATGTATGGGTGGGAACCTACTTTTGAATCGCTTGATTAACCCATACCGAAGCAGGTATGCTCGGGGTGGCATTTAAAACAGATAGAGGAGTGGTTACTGCTATCTTCCATGTGTGCAGTGGTTTGCTCATATTGCATGTCTCATCAACACCTCGATGCTAAGATAGTCAATATTTCCCTTAGAGATGTATGGGTGGTTTCCCATAGGAATGTATGGGTGGGAACCTACTTTTGAATCGCTTGGTTAACCCATACCGAAGCAGGTATGCTCGGGGTGGCATTTAAAACAGATAGAGGAATGGTTACTGCTATCTTCCAAGTGTGCAGTGGTCTGCTCATATTGCATGTCTCATCAACACCTCGATGCTAAGATAGTCAAAAATTTCCCATAGACATGTATGGGTGGGAACCTACTTTTGAATCGCTTGGTAAACCCATACCAAAGCTGGTATGCTAGGGGTGGCATTTAAAACAGATAGAGGAGTGGTTACTGCTATCTTTTATGTGTGCAGTGGTTTACTCATATTGCATGTCTCATCAACACCTCGATGCTAAGATAGTCAAAAATTTCCCATAGAAATGTATGGGTGGGAACCTACTTTTGAATCGCTTGGTAAACCCATACCAAAGCACGTATGCTCGGGGTGGTATTTAAAACAGATAGAGGAGTGGTTACTGCTATCTTTCATGTGTGCAGTGGTTTGCTCACATTGCATGTGTCATCAACACCTCGATGCTAAGATAGTCAATATTTCCCATAGAGATGTATGGGTGGTTTCCCATAGGAATGTATCGGTGGGAACCTACTTTTGAATCGCTTGGTTAACCCATACCGAAGCAGGTATGCTCGGGGTGGCATTTAAAACAGATACAGGAGTGGTTACTGCTATCTTCCAAGAGTGCAGTGGTTTGCTCATTTTGCATGTCTAATCAACACCTCGATGCTAAGGTAGTCAATACTACCCATAGAGATGTATGGGTGGTTTCTTATAGGAATGTATGGGTGGGAACCTACTTTTGAATCGCTTGGTTAACCCATACCGAAGCAGGTATGCTCGGGGTGGCAATTATAACAGTTGGAGGAGTGGTTTCTGCTATCTTCCAAGAGTTCAGTGGTTTGCTCATATTGCAAGTCTCATCAACACCTCGATGCTAAGATAGTCAAAAATTTCCCATAGAAATGTATGGGTGGGAACCTACTTTTGAATCGCCTGGTAAACCCATACCAAAGCAGAAGTGCTCGGGGTGGCATTTAAAGGAGATAGAGGAGTGGTTACTGCTATCTTCCATGTGTGCAGTGGTTTACTCATATTGCATGTCTCATCAACACCTCGATGCTAAGATAGTCAATATTTCCCTTAGAGATGTATGGGTGGTTTCACACAGGAATGTATGGGTGGGAACCTACTTTTGAATCGCTTGGTTAACCCATACCGAAGCAGGTATGCTCGGGGTGGCATTTAAAACAGATAGAGGAATGGTTACTGCTATCTTCCAAATGTGCAGTGGTTTGCTCATATTGCATGTCTCATCAACACCTCGATGCTAAGATAGACAAAAATTTTCCCATAGAAATGTATGGGTGGGAACCTACTTTTGAATCGCTTGGTAAACCCATACCAAAGCAGGTATGCTCGGGGTTGCATTAAAAGGCGATAGAGGAGTGGTTACTGCTATCTTCCATGTGTGCAGTGGTTTGCTCATATTGCATGTCTCATCAACACCTCGATGCTAAGATAGTCAATATTTCCCATAGAGATGTATGGGTGGTTTCCCATAGGAATGTATGGGTGGGAACCTACTTTTGAATCGCTTGGTTAACCCATACCGAAGCTGGTATGCTCGGGGTGGCATTTGAAACAAATAGAGGAATGGTTACTGCTATCTTCCAAGTGTGCAGTAGTTTGCTCATATTGCATGTCTCATCAACACCTCGATGCTAAGATAGTCAAAAATTTCCCTTAGAAATGTATGGGTGGGAACCTACTTTTGAATCGCTTGGTAAACCCATACCAAAGCTGGTATGCTAGGGGTGGCATTTAAAACAGATAGAGGAGTGGTTACTGCTATCTTTTATGTGTGCAGTGGTTTACTCATATTGCATGTCTCATCAACACCTCGATGCTAATATAGTCAAAAATTTCCCATAGAAATGTATGGGTGGGAACCTACTTTTGAATCGCTTGGTAAACCCATACCAAAGCACGTATGCTCGGGGTGGTATTAAAAACAGATAGAGGAGTGGTTACTGCTATCTTCCAAGTGTGCAGTAGTTTGCTCATATTGCATGTCTCATCAACACCTCGATGCTAAGATAGTCAAAAATTTCCCATAGAAATGTATGCGTGGGAACCTACTTTTGAATCGCTTGGTAAACCCATACCAAAGCTGGTATGCTAGGGGTGGCATTTAAAACAGATAGAGGAGTGGTTACTGCTATCTTTTATGTGTGCAGTGGTTTACTCATATTGCATGTCTCATCAACACCTCGATGCTAAGATAGTCAAAAATTTCCCATAGAAATGTATGGGTGGGAACCTACTTTTGAATCGCTTGGTAAACCCATACCAAAGCAGGTATGCTCGGGGTGGCATTATAAGGAGATAGAGGAGTGGTTACCGCTATCTTCCATGTGTGCAGTGGTTTGCTCATATTGCATGTCTCATCAACACCTCGATGCTAAGATAGTCAATATTTCCCTTAGAGATGTATGGGTGGTTTCCCATAGGAATGTATGGGTGGGAACCTACTTTTGAATCGCTTGATTAACCCATACCGAAGCAGGTATGCTCGGGGTGGCATTTAAAACAGATAGAGGAGTGGTTACTGCTATCTTCCATGTGTGCAGTGGTTTGCTCATATTGCATGTCTCATCAACACCTCGATGCTAAGATAGTCAAAAATTTCCCATAGAAATGTATGGGTGGGAACCTACTTTTGAATCGCTTGGTAAACCCATACCAAAGCAGGTATGCTCGGGGTGGCATTAAAAGGAGATAGAGGAGTGGTTACTGCTATCTTTTATGTGTGCAGTGGTTTACTCATATTGCATGTCTGATCAACACCTCGATGCTAAGATAGTCAAAAATTTCCCATAGAAATGTATGGGTGGGAACCTACTTTTGAATCGCTTGGTAAACCCATACCAAAGCAGGTATGCTCGGGGTGGCATTAAAAGGAGATAGAGGAGTGGTTACCGCTATCTTCCATGTGTGCAGTGGTTTGCTCATATTGCATGTCTCATCAACACCTCGATGCTAAGATAGTCAATATTTCCCTTAGAGATGTATGGGTGGTTTCCCATAGGAATGTATGGGTGGGAACCTACTTTTGAATCGCATGGTTAACACATACCGAAGCAGGTATGCTCGGGGTTGCATTTAAAACAGATAGAGGAGTGGTTACTGCTATCTTCCATGTGTGCAGTGGTTTGCTCATATTGCATGTCTCATCAACACCTCGATGCTAAGATAGTCAAAAATTTCCCATAGAAATGTATGGGTGGGAACCTACTTTTGAATCGCTTGGTAAACCCATACCAAAGCAGGTATGCTCGGGGTGGCATTAAAAGGAGATAGAGGAGTGGTTACTGCTATCTTCCATGTGTGCAGTGGTTTGCTCATATTGCATGTCTCATCAACACCTCGATGCTAAGAGAGTCAATATTTCCCTTAGAGATGTTGGGTGGTTTCCCATAGGAATGTATGGGTGGGAACCTACTTTTAAATCGCTTGGTTAACCCATACCGAAGCAGGTATGCTCGGGGTGGCATTTAAAACAGATAGAGGAATGGTTACTGCTATCTTCCAAGTGTGCAGTGGTTTGCTCATATTGCATGTCTCATCAACACCTCGATGCAAAGATAGTCAAAAATTTCCCATAGAAATGTATGGGTGGGAACCTACTTTTGAATCGCTTGGTAAACCCATTCCAAAGCAGGTATGCTCGGGGTGGCATTAAAAGGAGATAGAGGAGTGGTTACTGCTATCTTCCATGTGTGCAGTGGTTTGCTCATATTGCATGTCTCATCAACACCTCGATGCTAAGATAGTCAATATTTCCCTTAGAGATGTATGGGTGGTTTCCCATAGGAATGTATGGGTGGGAACCTACTTTTGAATCGCTTGGTTAACCCATACCGAAGCAGGTATGCTCGGGGTGGCATTTAAAACAGATAGAGGAATGGTTACTGCTATCTTCCAAGTGTGCAGTGGTCTGCTCATATTGCATGTCTCATCAACACCTCGATGCTAAGATAGTCAAACATTTCCCATAGACATGTATGGGTGGGAACCTACTTTTGAATCGCTTGGTAAACCCATACCAAAGCTGGTATGCTAGGGGTGGCATTTAAAACAGATAGAGGAGTGGTTACTGCTATCTTTTATGTGTGCAGTGGTTTACTCATATTGCATGTCTCATCAACACCTCGATGCTAAGATAGTCAAAAATTTCCCATAGAAATGTATGGGTGGGAACCTACTTTTGAATCGCTTGGTAAACCCATACCAAAGCAGGTATGCTCGGGGTGGCATTAAAAGGAGATAGAGGAGTGGTTACCGCTATCTTCCATGTGTGCAGTGGTTTGCTCATATTGCATGTCTCATCAACACCTCGATGCTAAGATAGTCAATATTTCCCTTAGAGATGTATGGGTGGTTTCCCATAGGAATGTATGGGTGGGAACCTACTTTTGAATCGCTTGGTTAACCCATACCGAAGCAGGTATGCTCGGGGTGGCATTTAAAACAGATAGAGGAGTGGTTACTGCTATCTTCCATGTGTGCAGTGGTTTGCTCATATTGCATGTCTCATCAACACCTCGATGCTAAGTTAGTCAAAAATTTCCCATAGAAATGTATGGGTGGGAACCTACTTTTGAATCGCTTGGTAAACCCATACCAAAGCAGGTATGCTCGGGGTGGCATTAAAAGGAGATAGAGGAGTGGTTACTGCTATCTTTTATGTGTGCAGTGGTTTACTCATATTGCATGTCTCATCAACACCTCGATGCTAAGATAGTCAAAAATTTCCCATAGAAATGTATGGGTGGGAACCTACTTTTGAATCGCTTGGTAAACCCATACCAAAGCAGGTATGCTCGGGGTGGCATTAAAAGGAGATAGAGGAGTGGTTACCGCTATCTTCCATGTGTGCAGTGGTTTGCTCATATTGCATGTCTCATCAACACCTCGATGCTAAGATAGTCAATATTTCCCTTAGAGATGTATGGGTGGTTTCCCATAGGAATGTATGGGTGGGAACCTACTTTTGAATCGCTTGGTTAACCCATACCGAAGCAGGTATGCTCGGGGTGGCATTTAAAACAGATAGAGGAGTGGTTACTGCTATCTTCCATGTGTGCAGTGGTTTGCTCATATTGCATGTCTCATCAACACCTCGATGCTAAGATAGTCAAAAATTTCCCATAGAAATGTATGGGTGGGAACCTACTTTTGAATCGCTTGGTAAACCCATACCAAAGCAGGTATGCTCAGGGTGGCATTAAAAGGAGATAGAGGAGTGGTTACTGCTATCTTCCATGTGTGCAGTGGTTTGCTCATATTGCATGTCTCATCAACACCTCGATGCTAAGAGAGTCAATATTTCCCTTAGAGATGTTGGGTGGTTTCCCATAGGAATGTATGGGTGGGAACCTACTTTTAAATCGCTTGGTTAACCCATACCGAAGCAGGTATGCTCGGGGTGGCATTTAAAACAGATAGAGGAATGGTTACTGCTATCTTCCAAGTGTGCAGTGGTTTGCTCATATTGCATGTCTCATCAACACCTCGATGCTAAGATAGTCAAAAATTTCCCATAGGAATGTATGGGTGGGAACCTACTTTTGAATCGCTTGGTAAACCCATTCCAAAGCAGGTATGCTCGGGGTGGCATTAAAAGGAGATAGAGGAGTGGTTACTGCTATCTTCCATGTGTGCAGTGGTTTGCTCATATTGCATGTCTCATCAACACCTCGATGCTAAGATAGTCAATATTTCCCTTAGAGATGTATGGGTGGTTTCCCATAGGAATGTATGGGTGGGAACCTACTTTTGAATCGCTTGGTTAACCCATACCGAAGCAGGTATGCTCGGGGTGGCATTTAAAACAGATAGAGGAATGGTTACTGCTATCTTCCAAGTGTGCAGTGGTTTGCTCATATTGCATGTCTCATCAACACCTCGATGCTTAGATAGTCAAAAATTTCCCATAGACATGTATGGGTGGGAACCTACTTTTGAATCGCTTGGTAAACCCATTCCAAAGCTGGTATGCTAGGGGTGGCATTTAAAACAGATAGAGGAGTGGTTACTGCTATCTTCCATGTGTGCAGTGGGTTACTCATATTGCATGTCACATCAACACCTCGATGCTAAGATAGTCAAAAATTTCCCATAGAAATGTATGGGTGGGAACCTACTTTTGAATCGCTTGGTAAACCCATACCAAAGCACGTATGCTCGGGGTGGCATTTAAAACAGATAGAGGAGTGGTTACTGCTATCTTCCATGTGTGCAGTGGTTTGCTCATATTGCATGTCTCATCAACACCTCGATGCTAAGATAGTCAATATTTCCCTTAGAGTTGTATGGGTGGTTTCCCACAGGAATGTATGGGTGGGAACCTACTTTTGAATCGCTTGGTTAACCCATACCGAAGCAGCTATGCTCGGGGTGGCATTTAAAACAGATAGAGGAATGGTTACTGCTATCTTCCCAGTGTGCAGTAGATTGCTCATATTGCATGTCTCATCAACACCTCGATGCTAAGATAGACAAAAATTTTCCCATAGAAATGTATGGGTGGGAACCTACTTTTGAATCGCTTGGTAAACCCATACCAAAGCAGAAATGCTCGGGGTGGCATTAAAAGGAGATAGAGGAGTGGTTACTGCTATCTTCCATGTGTGCAGTTGTTTGCTCATATTGCATGTCTCATCAACACCTCGATGCTAAGATAGTTAATATTTCCCTTAGAGATGTATGGGTGGTTTCCCATAGGAATGTATGGGTGGGAACCTACTTTTGAATCGCTTGGTTAACCCATACCGAAGCAGGTATGCTCGGGGTGGCATTTAAAATAAATAGAGGAGTGGTTACTGCTATCTTCCATGTGTGCAGTGGTTTGCTCATATTGCATGTCTCATCAACACCTCGATGCTAAGATAGTCAATATTTCCCATAGAGATGTATGGGTGGTTTCCCATAGGAATGTATCGGTGGGAACCTACTTTTGAATCGCTTGGTTAACCCATACCGAACCACGTATGCTCGGGGTGGCATTTAAAACAGATAGAAGAGTGGTTACTGCTATCTTCCATGTGTGCAGTGGTTTGTTCATATTGCATGTCTCATCAACACCTCGATGCTAAGATAGTAAAAAATTTTCCCATAGAAATGTATGGGTGGAAGATAGTCAATATTTCCCATAGAGATGTATGGGTGGTTTCCCATAGGAATGTATGGGTGGGAACCTACTTTTGAATCGCTTGGTTAACCCATACCGTAGCTGGTATGCTCGGGGTGGCATTTAAAACAGATAGAGGAGTGGTTACTGCTATCTTCCATGTGTGCATTGGTTTGCTCATATTGCATGTCTCATCAACACCTCGATGCTAAGATAGTCAAAAATTTCCCATAGAAATGTATGGGTGGGAACCTACTTTTGAATCGCTTGGTAAACCCATACCAAAGCAGAAATGCTCGGGGTGGCATTAAAAGGAGATAGAGGAGTGGTTACTGCTATCTTACATGTGTGCAGTGGTTTACTCATATTGCATGTCTCATCAACACCTCGATGCTAAGATAGTCAATATTTCCCTTAGAGATGTATGGGTGGTTTCACACAAGAATGTATGGGTGGGAACCTACTTTTGAATCGCTTGGTTAACCCATACCGAAGCAGGTATGCTCGGGGTGGCATTTAAAACAGATAGAGGAATGGTTACTGCTATCTTCCAAATGTGCAGTGGTTTGCTCATATTGCATGTCTCATCAACACCTCGATGCTAAGATAGACAAAAATTTTCCCATAGAAATGTATGGGTGGGAACCTACTTTTGAATCGCTTGGTAAACCCATACCAAAGCAGGTATGCTCGGGGTTGCATTAAAAGGCGATAGAGGAGTGGTTACTGCTATCTTCCATGTGTGCAGTGGTTTGCTCATATTGCATGTCTCATCAACACCTCGATGCTAAGATAGTCAATATTTCCCATAGAGATGTATGGGTGGTTTCCCATAGGAATGTATGGGTGGGAACCTACTTTTGAATCGCTTGGTTAACCCATACCGAAGCTGGTATGCTCGGGGTGGCATTTGAAACAAATAGAGGAATGGTTACTGCTATCTTCCAAGTGTGCAGTAGTTTGCTCATATTGCATGTCTCATCAACACCTCGATGCTAAGATAGTCAAAAATTTCCCTTAGAAATGTATGGGTGGGAACCTACTTTTGAATCGCTTGGTAAACCCATACCAAAGCACGTATGCTCGGGGTGGTATTAAAAACAGATAGAGGAGTGGTTACTGCTATCTTCCAAGTGTGCAGTAGTTTGCTCATATTGCATGTCTCATCAACACCTCGATGCTAAGATAGTCAAAAATTTCCCATAGAAATGTATGGGTGGGAACCTACTTTTGAATCGCTTGGTAAACCCATACCAAAGCTGGTATGCTAGGGGTGGCATTTAAAACAGATAGAGGAGTGGTTACTGCTATCTTTTATGTGTGCAGTGGTTTGCTCATATTGCATGTCTCATCAACACCTCGATGCTAAGATAGTCAATATTTCCCTTAGAGATGTATGGGTGGTTTCCCATAGGAATGTATGGGTGGGAACCTACTTTTGAATCGCATGGTTAACACATACCGAAGCAGGTATGCTCGGGGTTGCATTTAAAACAGATAGAGGAGTGGTTACTGCTATCTTCCATGTGTGCAGTGGTTTGCTCATATTGCATGTCTCATCAACACCTCGATGCTAAGATAGTCAAAAATTTCCCATAGAAATGTATGGGTGGGAACCTACTTTTGAATCGCTTGGTAAACCCATACCAAAGCAGGTATGCTCGGGGTGGCATTAAAAGGAGATAGAGGAGTGGTT
The DNA here is from genome assembly GCA_963681505.1 of Eunapius fragilis. Taxonomy (NCBI): domain Eukaryota; kingdom Metazoa; phylum Porifera; class Demospongiae; order Spongillida; family Spongillidae; genus Eunapius; species Eunapius fragilis. The sequence goes on from OY811972.1 coordinate 120,429, forward strand.
ACTGCTATCTTCCATGTGTGCAGTGGTTTGCTCATATTGCATGTCTCATCAACACCTCGATGCTAAGAGAGTCAATATTTCCCTTAGAGATGTTGGGTGGTTTCCCATAGGAATGTATGGGTGGGAACCTACTTTTAAATCGCTTGGTTAACCCATACCGAAGCAGGTATGCTCGGGGTGGCATTTAAAACAGATAGAGGAATGGTTACTGCTATCTTCCAAGTGTGCAGTGGTTTGCTCATATTGCATGTCTCATCAACACCTCGATGCAAAGATAGTCAAAAATTTCCCATAGAAATGTATGGGTGGGAACCTACTTTTGAATCGCTTGGTAAACCCATTCCAAAGCAGGTATGCTCGGGGTGGCATTAAAAGGAGATAGAGGAGTGGTTACTGCTATCTTCCATGTGTGCAGTGGTTTGCTCATATTGCATGTCTCATCAACACCTCGATGCTAAGATAGTCAATATTTCCCTTAGAGATGTATGGGTGGTTTCCCATAGGAATGTATGGGTGGGAACCTACTTTTGAATCGCTTGGTTAACCCATACCGAAGCAGGTATGCTCGGGGTGGCATTTAAAACAGATAGAGGAATGGTTACTGCTATCTTCCAAGTGTGCAGTGGTCTGCTCATATTGCATGTCTCATCAACACCTCGATGCTAAGATAGTCAAACATTTCCCATAGACATGTATGGGTGGGAACCTACTTTTGAATCGCTTGGTAAACCCATACCAAAGCTGGTATGCTAGGGGTGGCATTTAAAACAGATAGAGGAGTGGTTACTGCTATCTATTATGTGTGCAGTGGTTTACTCATATTGCATGTCTCATCAACACCTCGATGCTAAGATAGTCAAAAATTTCCCATAGAAATGTATGGGTGGGAACCTACTTTTGAATCGCTTGGTAAACCCATACCAAAGCAGGTATGCTCGGGGTGGCATTAAAAGGAGATAGAGGAGTGGTTACCGCTATCTTCCATGTGTGCAGTGGTTTGCTCATATTGCATGTCTCATCAACACCTCGATGCTAAGATAGTCAATATTTCCCTTAGAGATGTATGGGTGGTTTCCCATAGGAATGTATGGGTGGGAACCTACTTTTGAATCGCTTGGTTAACCCATACCGAAGCAGGTATGCTCGGGGTGGCATTTAAAACAGATAGAGGAGTGGTTACTGCTATCTTCCATGTGTGCAGTGGTTTGCTCATATTGCATGTCTCATCAACACCTCGATGCTAAGTTAGTCAAAAATTTCCCATAGAAATGTATGGGTGGGAACCTACTTTTGAATCGCTTGGTAAACCCATACCAAAGCAGGTATGCTCGGGGTGGCATTAAAAGGAGATAGAGGAGTGGTTACTGCTATCTTTTATGTGTGCAGTGGTTTACTCATATTGCATGTCTCATCAACACCTCGATGCTAAGATAGTCAAAAATTTCCCATAGAAATGTATGGGTGGGAACCTACTTTTGAATCGCTTGGTAAACCCATACCAAAGCAGGTATGCTCGGGGTGGCATTAAAAGGAGATAGAGGAGTGGTTACCGCTATCTTCCATGTGTGCAGTGGTTTGCTCATATTGCATGTCTCATCAACACCTCGATGCTAAGATAGTCAATATTTCCCTTAGAGATGTATGGGTGGTTTCCCATAGGAATGTATGGGTGGGAACCTACTTTTGAATCGCTTGGTTAACCCATACCGAAGCAGGTATGCTCGGGGTGGCATTTAAAACAGATAGAGGAGTGGTTACTGCTATCTTCCATGTGTGCAGTGGTTTGCTCATATTGCATGTCTCATCAACACCTCGATGCTAAGATAGTCAAAAATTTCCCATAGAAATGTATGGGTGGGAACCTACTTTTGAATCGCTTGGTAAACCCATACCAAAGCAGGTATGCTCAGGGTGGCATTAAAAGGAGATAGAGGAGTGGTTACTGCTATCTTCCATGTGTGCAGTGGTTTGCTCATATTGCATGTCTCATCAACACCTCGATGCTAAGAGAGTCAATATTTCCCTTAGAGATGTTGGGTGGTTTCCCATAGGAATGTATGGGTGGGAACCTACTTTTAAATCGCTTGGTTAACCCATACCGAAGCAGGTATGCTCGGGGTGGCATTTAAAACAGATAGAGGAATGGTTACTGCTATCTTCCAAGTGTGCAGTGGTTTGCTCATATTGCATGTCTCATCAACACCTCGATGCTAAGATAGTCAAAAATTTCCCATAGAAATGTATGGGTGGGAACCTACTTTTGAATCGCTTGGTAAACCCATTCCAAAGCAGGTATGCTCGGGGTGGCATTAAAAGGAGATAGAGGAGTGGTTACTGCTATCTTCCATGTGTGCAGTGGTTTGCTCATATTGCATGTCTCATCAACACCTCGATGCTAAGATAGTCAATATTTCCCTTAGAGATGTATGGGTGGTTTCCCATAGGAATGTATGGGTGGGAACCTACTTTTGAATCGCTTGGTTAACCCATACCGAAGCAGGTATGCTCGGGGTGGCATTTAAAACAGATAGAGGAATGGTTACTGCTATCTTCCAAGTGTGCAGTGGTTTGCTCATATTGCATGTCTCATCAACACCTCGATGCTTAGATAGTCAAAAATTTCCCATAGACATGTATGGGTGGGAACCTACTTTTGAATCGCTTGGTAAACCCATTCCAAAGCTGGTATGCTAGGGGTGGCATTTAAAACAGATAGAGGAGTGGTTACTGCTATCTTCCATGTGTGCAGTGGGTTACTCATATTGCATGTCACATCAACACCTCGATGCTAAGATAGTCAAAAATTTCCCATAGAAATGTATGGGTGGGAACCTACTTTTGAATCGCTTGGTAAACCCATACCAAAGCACGTATGCTCGGGGTGGCATTTAAAACAGATAGAGGAGTGGTTACTGCTATCTTCCATGTGTGCAGTGGTTTGCTCATATTGCATGTCTCATCAACACCTCGATGCTAAGATAGTCAATATTTCCCTTAGAGTTGTATGGGTGGTTTCCCACAGGAATGTATGGGTGGGAACCTACTTTTGAATCGCTTGGTTAACCCATACCGAAGCAGCTATGCTCGGGGTGGCATTTAAAACAGATAGAGGAATGGTTACTGCTATCTTCCCAGTGTGCAGTAGATTGCTCATATTGCATGTCTCATCAACACCTCGATGCTAAGATAGACAAAAATTTTCCCATAGAAATGTATGGGTGGGAACCTACTTTTGAATCGCTTGGTAAACCCATACCAAAGCAGAAATGCTCGGGGTGGCATTAAAAGGAGATAGAGGAGTGGTTACTGCTATCTTCCATGTGTGCAGTTGTTTGCTCATATTGCATGTCTCATCAACACCTCGATGCTAAGATAGTTAATATTTCCCTTAGAGATGTATGGGTGGTTTCCCATAGGAATGTATGGGTGGGAACCTACTTTTGAATCACTTGGTTAACCCATACCGAAGCAGGTATGCTCGGGGTGGCATTTAAAATAAATAGAGGAGTGGTTACTGCTATCTTCCATGTGTGCAGTGGTTTGCTCATATTGCATGTCTCATCAACACCTCGATGCTAAGATAGTCAATATTTCCCATAGAGATGTATGGGTGGTTTCCCATAGGAATGTATCGGTGGGAACCTACTTTTGAATCGCTTGGTTAACCCATACCGAACCACGTATGCTCGGGGTGGCATTTAAAACAGATAGAAGAGTGGTTACTGCTATCTTCCATGTGTGCAGTGGTTTGTTCATATTGCATGTCTCATCAACACCTCGATGCTAAGATAGTAAAAAATTTTCCCATAGAAATGTATGGGTGGAAGATAGTCAATATTTCCCATAGAGATGTATGGGTGGTTTCCCATAGGAATGTATGGGTGGGAACCTACTTTTGAATCGCTTGGTTAACCCATACCGTAGCTGGTATGCTCGGGGTGGCATTTAAAACAGATAGAGGAGTGGTTACTGCTATCTTCCATGTGTGCATTGGTTTGCTCATATTGCATGTCTCATCAACACCTCGATGCTAAGATAGTCAAAAATTTCCCATAGAAATGTATGGGTGGGAACCTACTTTTGAATCGCTTGGTAAACCCATACCAAAGCAGAAATGCTCGGGGTGGCATTAAAAGGAGATAGAGGAGTGGTTACTGCTATCTTACATGTGTGCAGTGGTTTACTCATATTGCATGTCTCATCAACACCTCGATGCTAAGATAGTCAATATTTCCCTTAGAGATGTATGGGTGGTTTCACACAAGAATGTATGGGTGGGAACCTACTTTTGAATCGCTTGGTTAACCCATACCGAAGCAGGTATGCTCGGGGTGGCATTTAAAACAGATAGAGGAATGGTTACTGCTATCTTCCAAATGTGCAGTGGTTTGCTCATATTGCATGTCTCATCAACACCTCGATGCTAAGATAGACAAAAATTTTCCCATAGAAATGTATGGGTGGGAACCTACTTTTGAATCGCTTGGTAAACCCATACCAAAGCAGGTATGCTCGGGGTTGCATTAAAAGGCGATAGAGGAGTGGTTACTGCTATCTTCCATGTGTGCAGTGGTTTGCTCATATTGCATGTCTCATCAACACCTCGATGCTAAGATAGTCAATATTTCCCATAGAGATGTATGGGTGGTTTCCCATAGGAATGTATGGGTGGGAACCTACTTTTGAATCGCTTGGTTAACCCATACCGAAGCTGGTATGCTCGGGGTGGCATTTGAAACAAATAGAGGAATGGTTACTGCTATCTTCCAAGTGTGCAGTAGTTTGCTCATATTGCATGTCTCATCAACACCTCGATGCTAAGATAGTCAAAAATTTCCCTTAGAAATGTATGGGTGGGAACCTACTTTTGAATCGCTTGGTAAACCCATACCAAAGCACGTATGCTCGGGGTGGTATTAAAAACAGATAGAGGAGTGGTTACTGCTATCTTCCAAGTGTGCAGTAGTTTGCTCATATTGCATGTCTCATCAACACCTCGATGCTAAGATAGTCAAAAATTTCCCATAGAAATGTATGGGTGGGAACCTACTTTTGAATCGCTTGGTAAACCCATACCAAAGCTGGTATGCTAGGGGTGGCATTTAAAACAGATAGAGGAGTGGTTACTGCTATCTTTTATGTGTGCAGTGGTTTACTCATATTGCATGTCTCATCAACACCTCGATGCTAAGATAGTCAAAAATTTCCCATAGAAATGTATGGGTGGGAACCTACTTTTGAATCGCTTGGTAAACCCATACCAAAGCAGGTATGCTCGGGGTGGCATTATAAGGAGATAGAGGAGTGGTTACCGCTATCTTCCATGTGTGCAGTGGTTTGCTCATATTGCATGTCTCATCAACACCTCGATGCTAAGATAGTCAATATTTCCCTTAGAGATGTATGGGTGGTTTCCCATAGGAATGTATGGGTGGGAACCTACTTTTGAATCGCTTGGTTAACCCATACCGAAGCAGGTATGCTCGGGGTGGCATTTAAAACAGATAGAGGAGTGGTTACTGCTATCTTCCATGTGTGCAGTGGTTTGCTCATATTGCATGTCTCATCAACACCTCGATGCTAAGATAGTCAAAAATTTCCCATAGAAATGTATGGGTGGGAACCTACTTTTGAATCGCTTGGTAAACCCATACCAAAGCAGGTATGCTCGGGGTGGCATTAAAAGGAGATAGAGGAGTGGTTACTGCTATCTTTTATGTGTGCAGTGGTTTACTCATATTGCATGTCTGATCAACACCTCGATGCTAAGATAGTCAAAAATTTCCCATAGAAATGTATGGGTGGGAACCTACTTTTGAATCGCTTGGTAAACCCATACCAAAGCAGGTATGCTCGGGGTGGCATTAAAAGGAGATAGAGGAGTGGTTACCGCTATCTTCCATGTGTGCAGTGGTTTGCTCATATTGCATGTCTCATCAACACCTCGATGCTAAGATAGTCAATATTTCCCTTAGAGATGTATGGGTGGTTTCCCATAGGAATGTATGGGTGGGAACCTACTTTTGAATCGCTTGGGTAACCCATACCGAAGCAGGTAAGCTTGGGGTGGCATTTAAAACAGATAGAGGAATGGTTACTGCTATCTTCCATGTGTGCAGTGGTTTGCTCATATTGCATGTCTCATCAACACCTCGATGCTAAGAGAGTCAATATTTCCCTTAGAGATGTTGGGTGGTTTCCCATATGAATGTATGGGTGGGAACCTACTTTTAAATCGCTTGGTTAACCCATACCGAAGCAGGTATGCTCGGGGTGGCATTTAAAACAGATAGAGGAATGGTTACTGCTATCTTCCAAGTGTGCAGTGGTTTGCTCATATTGCATGTCTCATCAACACCTCGATGCTAAGATAGTCAAAAATTTCCCATAGAAATGTATGGGTGGGAACCTACTTTTGAATCGCTTGGTAAACCCATTCCAAAGCAGGTATGCTCGGGGTGGCATTAAAAGGAGATAGAGGAGTGGTTACTGCTATCTTCCATGTGTGCAGTGGTTTGCTCATATTGCATGTCTCATCAACACCTCGATGCTAAGATAGTCAATATTTCCCTTAGAGATGTATGGGTGGTTTCCCATAGGAATGTATGGGTGGGAACCTACTTTTGAATCGCTTGGTTAACCCATACCGAAGCAGGTATGCTCGGGGTGGCATTTAAAACAGATAGAGGAATGGTTACTGCTATCTTCCAAGTGTGCAGTGGTCTGCTCATATTGCATGTCTCATCAACACCTCGATGCTAAGATAGTCAAAAATTTCCCATAGACATGTATGGGTGGGAACCTACTTTTGAATCGCTTGGTAAACCCATACCAAAGCTGGTATGCTAGGGGTGGCATTTAAAACAGATAGAGGAGTGGTTACTGCTATCTTTTATGTGTGCAGTGGTTTACTCATATTGCATGTCTCATCAACACCTCGATGCTAAGATAGTCAAAAATTTCCCATAGAAATGTATGGGTGGGAACCTACTTTTGAATCGCTTGGTAAACCCATACCAAAGCACGTATGCTCGGGGTGGTATTTAAAACAGATAGAGGAGTGGTTACTGCTATCTTCCAAGTGTGCAGTAGTTTGCGCATATTGCATGTCTCATCAACACCTCGATGCTAAGATAGTCAAAAATTTCCCATAGAAATGTATGGGTGGGAACCTACTTTTGAATCGCTTGGTAAACCCATACCAAAGCTGGTATACTAGGGGTGGCATTTAAAACAGATAGAGGAGTGGTTACTGCTATCTTTTATGTGTGCAGTGGATTACTCATATTGCATGTCTCATCAACACCTCGATGCTAAGATAGTCAAAAATTTCCCATAGAAATGTATGGGTGGGAACCTACTTTTGAATCGCTTGGTAAACCCATACCAAAGCAGGTATGCTCGGGGTGGCATTAAAAGGAGATAGAGGAGTGGTTACCGCTATCTTCCATGTGTGCAGTGGTTTGCTCATATTGCATGTCTCATCAACACCTCGATGCTAAGATAGTCAATATTTCCCTTAGAGATGTATGGGTGGTTTCCCATAGGAATGTATGGGTGGGAACCTACTTTTGAATCGCTTGGTTAACCCATACCGAAGCAGGTATGCTCGGGGTGGCATTTAAAACAGATAGAGGAGTGGTTACTGCTATCTTCCATGTGTGCAGTGGTTTGCTCATATTGCATGTCTCATCAACACCTCGATGCTAAGATAGTCAAAAATTTCCCATAGAAATGTATGGGTGGGAACCTACTTTTGAATCGCTTGGTAAACCCATACCAAAGCAGGTATGCTCGGGGTGGCATTAAAAGGAGATAGAGGAGTGGTTACTGCTATCTTTTATGTGTGCAGTGGTTTACTCATATTGCATGTCTCATCAACACCTCGATGCTAAGATAGTCAAAAATTTCCCATAGAAATGTATGGGTGGGAACCTACTTTTGAATCGCTTGGTAAACCCATACCAAAGCAGGTATGCTCGGGGTGGCATTAAAAGGAGATAGAGGAGTGGTTACCGCTATCTTCCATGTGTGCAGTGGTTTGCTCATATTGCATGTCTCATCAACACCTCGATGCTAAGATAGTCAAAAATTTCCCATAGAAATGTATGGGTGGGAACCTACTTTTGAATCGCTTGGTAAACCCATACCAAAGCAGGTATGCTCGGGGTGGCATTAAAAGGAGATAGAAGAGTGGTTACTGCTATCTTTTATGTGTGCAGTGGTTTACTCATATTGCATGTCTCATCAACACCTCGATGCTAAGATAGACAAAAATTTTCCCATAGAAATGTATGGGTGGGAACCTACTTTTGAATCGCTTGGTAAACCCATACCAAAGCAGGTATGCTCAGGGTGGCATTAAAAGGAGATAGAGGAGTGGTTACTGCTATCTTCCATGTGTGCAGTGGTTTGCTCATATTGCATGTCTCATCAACACCTCGATGCTAAGAGAGTCAATATTTCCCTTAGAGATGTTGGGTGGTTTCCCATAGGAATGTATGGGTGGGAACCTACTTTTAAATCGCTTGGTTAACCCATACCGAAGCAGGTATGCTCGGGGTGGCATTTAAAACAGATAGAGGAATCGTTACTGCTATCTTCCAAGTGTGCAGTGGTTTGCTCATATTGCATGTCTCATCAACACCTCGATGCTAAGATAGTCAAAAATTTCCCATAGAAATGTATGGGTGGGAACCTACTTTTGAATCGCTTGGTAAACCCATTCCAAAGCAGGTATGCTCGCGGTGGCATTAAAAGGAGATAGAGGAGTGGTTACTGCTATCTTCCATGTGTGCAGTGGTTTGCTCATATTGCATGTCTCATCAACACCTCGATGCAAAGATAGTCAATATTTCCCTTAGAGATGTATGGGTGGTTTCCCATAGGAATGTATGGGTGGGAACCTACTTTTGAATCGCTTGGTTAACCCATACCGAAGCAGGTATGCTCGGGGTGGCATTTAAAACAGATAGAGGAATGGTTACTGCTATCTTCCAAGTGTGCAGTGGTTTGCTCATATTGCATGTCTCATCAACACCTCGATGCTAAGATAGTCAAAAATTTCCCATAGACATGTATGGGTGGGAACCTACTTTTGAATCGCTTGGTAAACCCATTCCAAAGCTGGTATGCTAGGGGTGGCATTTAAAACAGATAGAGGAGTGGTTACTGCTATCTTCCATGTGTGCAGTGGGTTACTCATATTGCATGTCACATCAACACCTCGATGCTAAGATAGTCAAAAATTTCCCATAGAAATGTATGGGTGGGAACCTACTTTTGAATCGCTTGGTAAACCCATACCAAAGCACGTATGCTCGGGGTGGCATTTAAAACAGATAGAGGAGTGGTTACTGCTATCTTCCATGTGTGCAGTGGTTTGCTCATATTGCATGTCTCATCAACACCTCGATGCTAAGATAGTCAATATTTCCCTTAGAGTTGTATGGGTGGTTTCCCACAGGAATGTATGGGTGGGAACCTACTTTTGAATCGCTTGGTTAACCCATACCGAAGCAGCTATGCTCGGGGTGGCATTTAAAACAGATAGAGGAATGGTTACTGCTATCTTCCCAGTGTGCAGTAGATTGCTTATATTGCATGTCTCATCAACACCTCGATGCTAAGATAGTCAAAAATTTCCCATAGAAATGTATGGGTGGGAACCTACTTTTGAATCGCTTGGTAAACCCATACCAAAGCAGGTATGCTCGGGGTGGCATTAAAAGGAGATAGAGGAGTGGTGACCGCTATCTTCCATGTGTGCAGTGGTTTGCTCATATTGCATGTCTCATCAACACCTCGATGCTAAGATAGTCAATATTTCCCTTAGAGATGTATGGGTGGTTTCCCATAGGATTGTATGGATGGGAACCTACTTTTGAATCGCTTGGTTAACCCATACCGAAGCAGGTATGCTCGGGGTGGCATTTAAAACAGATAGAGGAATGGTTACTGCTATCTTCCAAGTGTGCAGTGGTTTGCTCATATTGCATGTCTCATCAATACCTCGATGCTAAGATAGTCAAAAATTTCCCATAGAAATGTATGGGTGGGAACCTACTTTTGAATCGCTTGGTAAACCCATACCAAAGCTCGTATGCTCGGGGTGGCATTTAAAACAGATAGAGGAGTGGTTACTGCTATCTTCCATGTGTGCAGTGGTTTGCTCATATTGCATGTCTCATCAACACCTCGATGCTAAGATAGTCAATATTTCCCTTAGAGATGTATGGGTGGTTTCCCGTAGGAATGTATGGGTGGAAACCTACTTTTGAATCGCTTGGTAAACCCATACCGAAGCAATTATGCTCAGGGTGGCATTTAAAAGAGATAGAGGAGTGGTTACTGCTATCTTCCATGTGTGCAGTGGTTTGCTCATATTGCATGTCTCATCAACACCTCGATGCTAATATAGTCAAAAATTTCCCATAGAAATGTATGGGTGGGAACCTACTTTTGAATCGCTTGGGAAACCCATACCAAAGCAGGTATGCTCGGGGTGGCATTCAAAAGAGATAGAGGAGTGGTTATTGCTATATTCCATGTGTACAGTGGTTTGCTCATAATGCATGTCTCATCAACACCTCGATGCTAAGATAGTCATAAATTTCCCATAGAAATGTATAGGTGGGAACCTACTTTTGAATCGCTTGGTAAACCCATACCAAAGCAGGTATGTTCGGGGTGGCATATAATGAAGATAGAACAGTGGTTACTGCTATCTTCCATGTGTGCAGTGGTTTTCTCATATTGCATGTCTCATCAACACCTCGATGCTAAGATAGTCAAAAATTTCCCATAGAAATGTATGGGTGGGAACCTACTTTTGAATCGCTTGGTAAACCCATACCAAAGTAGGTATGCTCGGGAGGGCATTTAAAATAGATAGAGGAGTGGTTACTGCTACCTTCCATGTGTACAGTGGTTTGCTTATATTGCATGTCTCATCAACACATCGATGCTATGATAGTCTAAATTTCCCATAGAAATGTATGGGTGGGAACCTACTTTTGAATCGCTTGATAAACCCATACCAAAGCAGGTATGCTCGGGGTGGCATTTAAAAGAGATAGAGGAGTGGTTACTGCTATCTTCCATGTGTGCAGTGGTTTGCTCATATTGCATGTCTCATCAACTCCTCGATGCTAAGATAGTCAAAAATTTCCCATAGAAATGTATGGGTGGGAACCTACTTTTGAATCGCTTGGGAAACCCATACCAAAGCAGATATGCTCGGGGTGGCATTCAAAAGAGATAGAGGAGTGGTTATTGCTATATTCCATGTGTACAGTGGTTTGCTCTTAATGCATGTCTCATCAACACCTCGATGCTAAGATAGTCAAAAATTTCCCATAGAAATGTATAGGTGGGAACCTACATTTGAATCGCTTGGTAAACCCATACCAAAGCAGGTATGCTCGGGGTGGCATTCAAAAGAGATAGAGGAGTGGTTATTGCTATATTGCATGTGTACAGTGGTTTGCTCATATTGCATGTCTCATCAACACCTCGATTCTAAGATAATCAAAAATTTCCCATAGAAATTAATGGGTGGAAACCTACTTTTGAATCGCTTGTTAAACCCATACCAAAGCAGGTATGCTCGGGGTGGCATTTAAAAGAGATAGAGGAGTGGTTACTGCTATCTTCTATGTGTGCATTGGTTTGCTTTTATTGCATGTCTCATCAACACCTCGATGCTAAGATAGTCAATATTTCCCATCGAGATGTGTGGGTGGTTTCCCATAGGAATGTATTGGTGGGAACCTACTTTTGAATCGCTTGGTAAACCCACACTAAAGCAGGTATGCTCGGGGTGGCATTTAAAAGAGATAGAGGTGTGGTAACTGCTATCTTCCATGTGTGCAGTGTTTTACTCATGCTACAAGTCTCATCAACTCCTCGACGCTTAAACATTCAAAAACTTCCCATAGAAAAGAATTGGTGGGAACCTACTTTTGAATCGCTTATTAAACCCATACTGATGATGGCATGCACGGGGTGGCATCACAAAGAGATAGTAGTTTGGTCACTGCTATCTTCCTTGTATGCAGTGGTTTGTGCATTTTACAAGTCTTATCAACACTTCGATGCTAAGATAGTCAAAAATTTCCCATACAAATGTATGGGTGGGAACCTACTTTTGAATAGCTTGTTAAACCCATGCCGAAGCAGATATGCTCGGGGTGGCATTAAAAAGAGATAGAGGTGTGGTCAGTGCTATCTTCCATGTATGCAGTGGTTTGCTGATATTGCAAGTCTCATCCACACCTTGGCGCTAATATAGTCAAAATTTCCCATAGAGATGTATGGGTGGTTTCCCATTGAGATGTAATGGTGGGAACCTTCTTTTGAATCGCTTGTTTAACCCATACTGAGGCGGGCATGCTCGGGGTGGCATCAAAAAGAGATAGAGGTGTGGTCACTGCTATTCTCCGTGTATGCAGTGTTAGCTCGTTTTACTAGTCTCATCAACACCTCGATGCTAAGATAGTCAAAAAATTTCCCATTGAAATGTATGGGTGGGAACCTACATTTGTATCGCTTCTTAAACCCAGACTGATGGTGGTGTGCTTGGGATGGCATCAAAAAGAGATAGGTGTGGTCACTGCTCTCTTCCATGTATGCTGAGGTTTGCTCATAACCACACTTCTATCTCTTTTTGATGCCATCCCAAGCATACCAGCTTCAGTGTGGGTTTAACAAGCAATTATAAAGTAGGTTCCCACCCATACATTTCTATGGACATCTCTATGTTAAAGTTTGACTATCTTAACGTCAAGGTGTTGATGTGGCTTCTAATACTAGAAAACCTTTGCACACTTGGAAGAAAGCAGTGACCATCTCCCTTTCTATTGTTGTCACCTCAGGCATACAAGCTTCAGTGTGGGTTTATCAAGCAATTCAAAAGTAGGTTCCCACCCATACATTTCTACGGACATCTCTATGTTAAAGTTTGACTATCTTAACGTCAAGGTGTTGATGTGGCTTCTAATACTAGAAAACTCTTGCACACTTGGAAGAAAGCAGTGACCATCACCCTTTCTATTGTTGTCACCTCAGGCATACAAGCTTCAGTGTGGGTTTATCAAGCAATTCAAAAGTAGGTTCCCACCCATACATTTCTATGGACATCTCTATGGTAAAGTTTGACTACTTATCATCAAGGTGTTGTTGAGCCTTATAATACTAGAAACCCATTGCACACTTGGATAGCGTTGACCATCTCCCTTTCTATTCTTATTGTCACCTCAGGCATACAAGCTTCAGTGTGGGTTTAACAAGCAATTCAAAAGTAGGTTCCCACCCATACATTTCTGTGGACATCTCTATGGTAAAGTTTGACTATATTAACTTTAAGGTGTTGATGAGGCTTCTAATACTAGAGAACCACTGCACACTTGGAAGATAGCAGTGACATATCCTCTTTCTCTGTTTCATGCCACCTCATGCATACGTGCTTCAGTATGGGATTAACAAGCAATTCAAAAGTAGGTTCCCACCCATACATTTCTATGGACATCTCTATGGTAAAGTTTGACTATATTAACATCAAGGTGTTGATGAGGTTTCTAATTCAAGTAAACCAATGCATACATGGAAGATAGCAGGGACCATCCCTCTATCTATAATTAATGTCATCTCAGGCATATAATCCTCAGTATGGATTTAACAAGCAATTCATAAGTAGCTTCCCACCCATACATTTCTTTGGACATCTCTATGGTAAAGTTTGACTATATTAACATTATGGTGTTGATGAGGCTTCTAATACTAGAAAACCACTGCACACTTGGAAGATAGCAGTGAAAAATCCTCTTTCTCTGTTTCATGCCACCTCATACATACGTGCATCAGTATGGATTTAACAAGCAATTCAAAAGTAGGTTCCCAACCATACATTTATATGGACATCTCTATGGTAAAGTTTGACTATCTTAACATTATAGTGCTGATGAGGCTTCTAATACAAGAAAACCACTGCACACTTAGAACATAGCAGTGACCATCCCTCTTTCACTATTTGATGCCACAACATCCATACGTGCTTCAGTATGGGTTAACAAGCAATTCAAATGTAGGTTCCCACCCATACATTTCTATGGACATCTCTATTGTAAAGTTTGAATATATTAACATCAAGGTGTTGATGACGCTTCTAATTCACAAAAACCAATGCATACATGGAAGATAGCAGGAGTTATTCATACTGACATACATGACTCCTGCAGATGTCATCCATGGAGATACTTGACTCCTGCAGAAGTCATACATAATGACATACTTTACTCCTACAGGAGTCATGCATAGAGACACATGACTCCTGCAGGAGTCATACATGGAGATACTTGACTCCTGCAGGCGTCATACATGGAGATACTTGACTCCTGCAGGAGTCATACATACTGACATACTTAACTCCTGCAGGAGTAATACATGAAGATAGTTCACTCCAGAAGGTGTCATTCATGGAGATACTTCACTCTCTCAGGAGTCATACATCTTGACATACTTGACTCCTGCAGGAGTTATACATGTTGACATACTTGACTACTGCAGGAGTCATATATGGAGATACCAGACTACTGCAGGAGTCATGAATGTAGATACATGACTATGTCATGATGTATGACTTTTGCAGGAGTCAAGTAACTCTATGCCTGAGTCAATTATGTCAATATGTATGACTCCTGAAGGTGTCAAGTATCTCCATGCATGAAGCCTGCAGGAGTCATGTATCACAATGTATGAATCCAACAGGAGTCATGTATCTAAATGTATGACTACAGCAGGAGTCAATTATGTCAATGTATGACTCCTGCAGGAGTCAAGTATCTCAATGAATGACACGTGCAAGAGTCAAGTATATCAGTATGCATGACTCCCGCAGGAGTCAAGTATATGTCATGATGTATGACTCCTGCAAGAGTCAAGTATCTCTATGCATGACTCCAGTTGGAATCAAGTATGCCTTTATGTATGACTCCTGGAGGAGTCACGTATCTCCATGGATGACTCCTTCAGGTGTCAAGTATGTCAGCATGTATGACTCCTGCAGGAGTCAAGTATGTCAATGTATGGCTCCTATAGGAGTCAAGTATGTCAATGTGTGACTCATGCAGTTGTCAAGTATGTCATGATGTGAGACTCCTGCAGGAGTCATGTATCTCCATGTATGACTCCTGCAAGAGTCAAGTATGCCAGTATGTATGACTCCTTCAGGAGTCAAGAATCTCCATGTATGATTCCTACAAGAGTTAAATATGTCAGTATGTATGACCCCTGCAGGAGTCAAGTATGTCAATATGTATGACTCCTGCAGGTATCATGTATCTACATGAGTGACCCTGCAGGAGTCTAGTATGTCAGTATGTATGACTCCTGCAGGAGTCAAGTATCCCAATGTATGACTCCTACAGGAGTCAAATGTATGACTCCTGTAGGAGTCAAGTATCTCCATGTATGACTCCTGCAGTAGTCAAGTATCTCCATGGATGACTCCTGCAGGGGTCAGGTATGTCAGTGTATATAACTCCTGCAGGAGTCAAGTACGTTAATGTATGACTCCTGCATGGATCAAGTATGTCATGATGTATGACTCCAGCAGTAGTCATGTATCTCCATGTATGACTCCCGCAGGAGTCAAGTATGTCAGTATGTATGACTCCTGCAGGAGTCAAGTATGTCAATGTATGAATCCTACAGGAGTCAAGAATTTCCATGTATGATTCCTACAGGAGTTAAGAATGTGTATGTATGACTCCAGCAGGAGTCAAGGATGTCAATATGGATCACTCCTGCAGGAGTCAAATATCTCCATGGATGACTCCTGCAGGAGTCAAGTATGTCACTTTGCATGACTCCTGCAGGAGTCAAGTATGTCAGTATGCATGACTCCTGCAGGAGTCAAGTATGTCAGTATGCATGACTCCTGCAGGAGTCAAGTATCTCAATGTATGCCTCCTGCTGGAGTCATCTATCTCAATGTATGACTCCTGCAGGAGTCAAGTATGTCAATACGCATGACTCCTGCAGGAGTGAAGTATTACAATGAATAACTCCTGCAGGAGTCAAGTATCTCAATGTATGACTCCTGCAGGAGTCATGTATCATAAAATATGACTCCTGCAGGAGTCAAGTATGTCAGTATGCATGACTCCTGCAGGAGTTTAACATCTCAATGTATGACTCCTGCAGGAGTCATGTATCTCACTGTATGACTCCTGCAGGAGTCATGTATCACAATGCATGATTCCTGCAGGAGTCAAGTATGTCACTATGCATGACTCCTGCAGGAGTCAAGTATGTCAATATGCATAACTCCTGCAGGAGTCACGTATGGCAGTATTCATGATTCTTGCAGGAGTTTAGCATCTCAATGTGTGACTCCTGCAGGAGTCATGTATTTCAATGTATGACTCCTGCAGGAGTAAAGTATGTCAGTATGCATGACTCCTGCAGGATTCAACTATCGCAATGTATGCCTCCTGCTGGAGTCATCTATCTCAATGTATGACTCCTGCAGGAGTCAAGTATGTCAGTATGCATGACTCCTGCAGGAGTGAAGTATTTCAATGTATGACTCCTGCAGGAGTCAAGTATCTCAATGAATGACTCCTTGTGATAGCCTGGCCGAGGGTATCACGAGTACAATGTGCAATACTACGGAGGACGATGTCAAGCAAGCCTGAATAGAGAGAACTCATATCATGTGCACAGCAATACATATATGTATGCTCATATGCAGGCCAGCCTATTCAAGAGGCCGCCGCCATACACAATAGAGCCGCATAGGCCCGGGCACAATGAACAATGTATAATGCAATACACATGAGTCATAAGGTCCCCAGTCCATCACACCCCTCCCCCCTTCTTTGTGATGAGACTTCTGTTGTGGAGGACCTTGAGAGGGAATCCGCATTCTGATTATCCTTTCCTGGTCGATGCTGCACCACAAACTGGATAGGTTGTAAATCCAGACTCCAGCGTGAAAGTTTGGTGTTGTTCTCCAGAAACTTATCCAGCCACTCCAGAGCCCTGTGGTCAGTCTGAACTGTGAAAGGTTTTCCTAGGAGGTATACCCTGAAAGCTTGTGTGGCTAGCTTTATAGCCATACACTCTTTCTCTATAGTAGAATATCGCTTTTCCCTTGGGAGTAGCTTTCTGCTAAAATAATAACTGGGTGGTCAGAACCTGCTGCATCCCGCTGACTCAAAACAGCACCAACACCACAGTCCGAGGCGTCTGTCTGCAAAATGAACTCCTTCTCCAGATCAGGGCTTTGTAGCACTGGCTTGGAGCACAACCGTGTCTTCAGCTGTCTGAGCGCCCTTTCACATTCCTGACTCCATTCCACTTTACTTGATGCTGACTTCTTGGTTAGGTCCGTAAGTGGTGCGGCAATGTCGGCATAGTGAGGGATAAACTTCCTGTAGTAGCCGGTGAGACCAAGGAAGCACTGCACTTGGGTCTTGGTACATGGCGTTGGGAATGACTCCACTCCCTGCAGCTTACTTCTTTCTGGGCGTACTACTCCATTGCCCACAATGTGACCCAGATACTAGCACTGATCCATACCAAACTGGCATTTCTGGGGCTTGGCTGTAAGACCTGCTTCTCGAATCTGTTGCAGTACTACATTTGCATGCTGCAAATGTTCATCCCAAAAGTTGCTGAAGATTGCCACATCATCTATATATGCCACTGAGAAACCCTGTAGTCCTCTCAAGACCACATCCATCAATCGTTGGAAAGTTGCTGGTGCACCTTTGAGACCAAATGGCATTACCCTGAACTGGAACAGTCCAAAAGGAGTGGTAAATACTGTCAGGTGTTTTGTCCCTTCTGCCACTGGTACCTGCCAATATCCACGAGTAAGATCCAAAGTTGTAATGAACTTCGCCCTGCCCATGCCATCTATCAGGTCTTCTACCCTGGGCATGGGATAAGCATCTGACAGGGAAACCGCATTTAGCCGACTATAGTCAACACACATCCGCATGGTGCCATCCTTTTTGTCCACTAAGACAATCGGGGCAGCCAAATCACTATTGGAAGCCTCAATAACACCTGCTTCCAGCATCTCATCAATCTCTCTCTTCACCAACTCTCGATAGGCACGTGGAAGCCTATATGGAGCAAGTCTGACAGGTTTTTGATCTGTGAGCTGGACATTGTGTACTGCTTTGGATGTGCGACCAGGTGTGCCGCTCATGACTTCCCGAAACTCATCAAACACCTCCCGTATCTGGACTTTCTGAGACTCTGACAACTGGACACCCATTTTAGGTTCTCCATCTCCCCCTCCTCTCCATTCAGGAATATCTTCCTCTTCAGTTTCTTCACCTTCGTCCCTTTCTGCTGCAAAGTGAACATTCTCAACAGCTGTGTTCCATTTTTTCAGCATGTTGACATGAAAGGTGCGTTCCCTTTTCCGAGTACCCCGCATGTCGATCATATAGTTCACACTCCCTATCTTTTGTAAAATTGGGTAGGGCCCTTTCCACTGTGCTGTCAAGGCCCCCTCTGAGGTTGGAAGTAACACCATGACCAGGTCGCCCATCTGGAACTCTCGCTGCCGTGCATTACGATCGTACCAGCGCTTCTGGTCCGCTTGGGCTTCACGAAGGTGTTCAGCTGCCAGAGCTGCCATCTTTGACAACTTGTTCTGTACTCCAAGTACATAAGACACCACACTATCCTTTGTTGCCTTGCTTCCTTCCCAGGCTCCCTTGACTATGTCCAGCGGTCCCCTAACTGCTCTCCCATATAGCAACTCGAAGGGTGAAAACCCTGTGGAAGCCTGTGGTATCTCCCTATAAGCGAATAGCAGAAATGGGAGCCACCTGTCCCAATTCTTCACGTCTTCCACCGCCACCTTCCTCAGCATTGCCTTGAGGGTTCCATTGAATCTTTCGAAGCCCATCTGTCTGCGGATGATAGGGGCTGGTCCTGATTGGGTGTATGTGCAGAAGTCAGTAGATTTCACTCATCAACTTTGACGTGAAATTACTGCCTTGATCAGTCAAGATTTCTTCCGGTATCCCAACCCTCGCAAAAAATCCGTACCAGCTCATCAGCTATGCACTCTGCATCAATGCTCCGCACTGCAACAGCTTCCGGATATCTGGTTCCATAATCACACAGCACCAGGATATAGCGGTTCCCAGACTTTGTCCTGGGGAGAGGACCAACGATATCCATCGCCACCCTGCGAAATGGTTCTGTGACAACTGGAAGAGGGATGAGCGGGGCATGAACAGCCTTGTTCCTGGATACCTTTTGACAGATCTGGCAACACTTGCAAAAGTCTGCAACATCCCTGTAGAGGCTTGGCCAATAAAACCTCTGCATAATCCGTCTGCTAGTTTTCTGTTTCCCAAGATGCCCTGCTATGGGCACTTCATGGGCCAACTGTAACACCGCTTTCTGACACTGGAAGGGTAGTACCAACTGATCGACTGAATACTCTGGGCCCCTGTCCTTAGGTATCCACCATCTGTACAGCAGTCCTTTGTCCAGGAAGTAGTGTGTCTTGTCCTCCTCATTTCCTGTGACCTTCAGGTCCCTGAGGGATGGATCCAATTTGACCAACTGCTTTCAGTTCCTCGGCTGACATGTCCAGTGGACCACTATTCGATTGTTCTGCTGCTGGCTGGTACATCCTCTTCTGAGCCCTTTTCTGACTTCGTGAGAGTCTAACTCTTGACCTGCGTCCTGAGAACAAATCGTCGCTGAGGTTGAAGTTGAATCCATCATCTCCCTTTATGTCACCAACTTGGTGCCTCTCTGGAGCCTCTTTGCCCTTGGTTGCCACAGCCACTTCATCCGTCAACTGAGCATCCAATGTTACTGGTGAAGATGTTACTTGACAGTCAGTATCTTTCTGACACCTCTCCTCCTCTTCCTTGGCCTGCCTCCTGGCACAAGCTCTGGTAACTGCCAATAGTGCCCTTTGCAATTTATTCTGCCTTGACCTTGGTTTGAGTCCTAGCAGTCTTCCCAACTCAGGAGCATCAGTTCCTAACAGCACTGAAGTAGGTAGATTCTTGGCCACTGCCGCCTCTACTGCTACAGGAACTCCTTCAATCTCCAGATTCAGTCTAGCCATTGGGTAGAGTACATTGTCCCCATGTACACAGTGTATCGTGGTTGTCTTTCCAGGGAGCAT
Organism: Eunapius fragilis; assembly: GCA_963681505.1. Taxonomy (NCBI): domain Eukaryota; kingdom Metazoa; phylum Porifera; class Demospongiae; order Spongillida; family Spongillidae; genus Eunapius; species Eunapius fragilis. The sequence continues at coordinate 140,605 of OY811972.1, forward strand.
CTTCCCCTCTGATACCAACTCCTGGCGAACAAGGGTCTTTGAACATCCAGTGTCTAACAAGATGTCCATTACATGCTTCCCTTCCACAGCACCCGGCCTCTGCAATGACGAGTTACTCCTTCTCTTCAACCCACAGAACATTCCTTAATTAGGGCACTTGTATGAGACATGGCCCTGTTCACCACAGCTGAAACATACCACGTCTTCATGTCTCGACCTCTGTCCCTGACCACCACGTTTCTCCTTGGCATTTTTCCCCAATGACTTAACCTCTTCTTGCAATGAAGTTACAATCTGCTTCCCCTTCTGATTACTCTCTCAGTTGCTCTTTTCCTCCTTTACCTGCTTCCTGGCTTCTGTATAGTAGTCTGCCAATTGGCCAGCTTCCAAGCAGGACTTGGGTTTTCTTTCCTTAATCCAGACCCTTATAGGAGATGACAGACAGTTGAGGAACTGTTCCAGGACAACTGCATCCTTGATCTGCTCCACACTGCTGACGTCCTTCAGCCACTTGTTCACCAGATCGCCCAGTCGGATTGCCAACTCACGATGTGTCTCCTCAGTCCCCTTGCTGACTGCCCTGAACCTTTGACGGTACATTTCTTCCGTAATATCGTATCGTCTCAGGATTGCTGATTTTACAGAGTCGTAATCTAAAGCCTGATCGGTTGGTAGAGCTGCGTACGCCAGTTGGGCTTTCCCCGTGAGTTGTGGAGCCAGTTTAAATATCCATTTTGCCTTCGTTACTCCGTATGCTGCCATCAGACGCTCGAACGTAGTCAGATACGCTTCGATATCATCCTTGTCATTTAGTTTGGCTACCCGAAGCTCACTTTCTCCAGGCTTCAATGGATCCGACTTGGCTTCGGCAATCTTGGACAGCGCTTCCATTTGAGCACTAAACTCCTTGTCCCTCTGCCGCCACTCCTCCTCTCGACTTTGCTGCTCCTGCTCTACTCGTACCCGATTCTCTTCCTCCCGCCTCTGTCTTTCCTGTTCTCTTTCTGCATCTAGTCTTGTCTTTTCCTCCTCTCGCTCTCGTTTCTCTCTCTCATGCGCTTCTTCTCTCTTTTTTTCCTCTTCGCGCTCTAGTCTCTCCCTCTCACACTCCTGCCTCTCTATCTCACGCGCTTCCTCTACTCTCTTTTTATCCTCCTCGCGCTCTTGTCTCTCCTTCTCACGCGCTTCCTCTACTCTTTTTTTTCCTCCTCACGCTCCTGTAGAGGACACCTTACTCGTATTTACCATGAATAAGGATCGGAACTGCACTAGGCTGCTAAATTAACACCACAATGGGAACATAGCCAATTTTCTCCCATAGAAATGTATGGGCGGGAACCACTAATCTAATCGCATTGTATAGCCGAACCATTGATCGTATGGAAGTGGTGGCACTATTGAGAGAATGAGGACACTTTACTCGTATGTACTATGAATAAGGATCACTACTGCAGTTGGTTGCTAAATTAATACTATGATGGGAAGACAGCCAATTTTAACCCATAGAAATGTATGGGAGGGAACCACTAATCTAATCGCATAGTATAGCCAAACCATTAATCGTATTGAAGTTGTAGCACCATTTAGGGAAAGAGGACACCTTACTCGTATGTCCCTTGAATAAGGATGGGAACTGAATTAGGTTGATTAATTAACACCATGATGGGAAAATAGCCAATATTCTCCCATAGATGAAATGTTTGGGCGGGAACCACTAATCTAATCGCATAGTATAGCCAAACCATTGATCCTATGGAAGAGGAGGCACTATTTACAGAAAGAGGACACTTTACTCGTATGTTCTATGAATAAGGATCGGAACCACACTAGGTTGATTAATTAACACCATGATGGGAAAATAGCCATTATTCTCCCATAGAAATGTATCGGCGGCAACCACTAATCTAATCGCATAGCATAGCCAAACCATTGATCCAATGGAAGAGGTAGCACCATTTAGGGTAAGAGGAAAATGTATGCGATGAAACCACTAATTTAATCGCATTGTGTAGCCAAACCATTGATCGTATTGAATAGGAGGTACTATTTAGAGAAAAAGGACACCTTACTGGTAAGTCTCATGAATAAAGATCGCAACAGCACGTGGTTGCTAAATCCATACCATGATGGGAACGTAGCCAATTTTCTCCCGCAAAAATGTATGGGAGGGTACCACTAATTTAATCGCATAGTATAGCCAAAACATTGATCGTATTGCAGAGGTGGCACTATTTAGAAAAAGAGGACACCTTACTCGTATGTCCCGTGCATAACGATCGGAACTGCACTAGGATGATAAATTACCGCCATCATGGGATGATAGCCAATTTTCTCCAATAGAAATGTATGCGCGGGAATCAGTAATCTAATCGCATAGCATAGCCAAACCATTGATGATATTGATATGGTAGCACCATTTGGGGGAAGAGGACACCTTACTCGTATGTACAGTGAAGAAGGATCGGAACTGCACTAGGTTGCTAAATTAACACCATGATGGGAACATTGCAAAATTTCTCCCATAGAAATGTATCGGCGGGAACCACTAATCTAATCGCATAGTATAGCCAAACCATTGATCGTATTGAAGTGGTAGCACCATTTCGGGAAAGACGACACCTTACTCGTATATCCCAAGAATAAGGATCGGAACTGCACAGGCTGCTAAATTAACACCACGATGGGAACATAGCCAATTTTCTCCCATAGAAATGTATGGGCGGGAACCACTAATCTAATCGCATTGTATAGCCAAACCATTAATCGTATGGAAGTGGTGGCACTATTGAGAGAATGAGGACACTTTTCTTGTATGTCCTATGAATAAGGATCACTACTGCAGTTGGTTGCTAAATTAATACCATGATGGGAAGACAGCCAATTTTAACCCATACAAATGTATGGCAGGGAACCACTAATCTAATCGCATAGTATAGCCAAACCATTAATCGTATTGAAGTTCTAGCCCCATGTTGGGAAAGAGGACACCTTACTCGTATGTCCCTTGAATAAGGATTGGAACCGAACTAGGTTGAATAATTAACACCACGATGGGAAGATATCCTATTTTCTCCCATAAAAATGTATGGGCGGGAACCACTAATCTAATCGCATAGTATAGCCAAACCATTGATCGTATGGAAGTGGTGGCACTATTGACAGAATGAGGACACTTTACTCGTATGTCCTATAAATAAGGATCACTACTGCAGTTGGTTGCTAAATAAATACCATGATGGGAAGACAACCAATTTTCTCCCACAAATATAAATGGGCAGGAACCACTAATCTAATCGCATAGTATAGCCAAACCATTGATCGTATGGAAGAGGTAGCACAATTGAAAGAAAGAGGACAGCTTACTTGTATGTTCTATGAATAAGAATCGGAACTGCACTTGGTTAATAAATTAACACCATGATGGGAAAATAGCCAATGTTCTCCCATAGAAATGTATGGGCCGGAACGACTAATCTAATCGCATAGTATAGCCAAACCATTGACCGTATTGAAGTGGTAGCACCATTCAGGGAAAGAGGACACCTTACTTGTATGTCCCAAGAATAAGGATCGGAACTGCACTAGGTTGATAAATTAACACCATGATGATATCCAATTTTCTCCCTAAGAATTGTATGGGCGGGAATCACTAATCTAATCGCATAGTATAGCCAAACCATTGATCATATTGAAGTGATAGCACCATTTAGGGAAAGAGGACACCTTACTCGTATGTCCCTTGAATAAGGATCGGAACTGAACTAGGTTGATTAATTAACAACATGATAGGAAAATAGCCAATTTTCTCCCATAGAAATGTATGGGCATGAACCGCTAATCTAATCGCATAGTATAGCCAAACCATTGATTCTATGGAAGAGGAGGCACTATTTACAGAAAGAGGACACCTTACTCGTATGTTCTATGAATAAGGATCGGAACTACACTAGGTTGATTAATTAACACCATGATGTGAAAATAGCCAATATTCTCCCATAGAAATGTATCGGCGGGACCACTAATCTAATCGCCAAACCATTGATCCAATGGAAGTCGTAGCACCATTTAAGGTAAGAGGACACCTTACTCGTATGTACCATACATAAGTATCGGAACTGCACTAGGTTGCTAAATTAACACCATGATGGGAACATAGCCAATTTTCTCCCGTAGAAATGTATGGTGGGAACATCTAATCTAATCGCATAGTATAGCCAAAACAATGATCGGATTGAAGAGGTAGCTCCATTCAGGGAAAGAGGACACCTTACTCGTATGTACCATGAATTAGGATCAGAACTGCAAGAGCCAGTTTGAAGCTTTAGCAACGCAAAACAGTACCCAAATTGAGCTGGTGGAGCAAATAGGAGATGCATTTGTCAGTGAAAAGACTAGAACAGAATGGGAAAACAAAACTAAACAGATCAGAGATGTGGTAAAAGGTAGAAAAAAAGAAATGAAGATAGTGAAAGAGAGAAAACTAAAACATGCAATAGAAGTTCACAAAGAAGGAAGAATATTTGTAGAGAATTGTCTTTTAGAAAAAGGAGAAATGCAAAACAGTGCAATAAAAAAGAAAAAAGGAAATGGATCAATAGATAGTCGGAGTAGCAAGAGTAAAGACAGTACATCATGTGGAGGAAACAAGACAAAAGAACACAGTAGAAGTTCAGGGACCCCTAATGAGGCAGGCGATAGTGGTGGAGAAGTAAATGGTGTAAGGAATACGATGGGTGTGAGTACGGTTGAAGCTGGTGGGGAGAGCGGTGTTTCAGGGAAGCAAAACATAGGCGTAGAGATGGAGGAAACATCAAATGCAGTAAATGGGAAACAGAATAGTGGGGAGACAGAGAATGCTGGGAATGCTGGTAGGAGTAGAGAGGTTGAAAATTCAAAGAAGGTAGAGATGGCAGGGACGGCAAGAAATGCAGAGAGGGCAGGGACAGAAGGGAAGGCAGGGAGTGATAATAGATGAAAAAATAGAAGAACATGGATCCCTTATGGGAGCCTTATGGGAGACATCACGGGAGGTTGGCATGACTGGTATGGAGCTAGAAAATGGTTCAAAAGTGATGATAGAAGCTGGGATGATGTAGAAGGAAGAGATTGGAACAATGGAAGGGGAAGAGGAAGCTGGAATGATGGAAACTGGAATAATGGAAGAGGAAGCTGGGCTGATGGAAGAAATAATTTTGTAGATGGAGGGGGAAGAGAGAACAACGTAGGACCCCCCGGAAGCTTTTGGAGAGGGGATAGAAGAGGAATATACCCAAACGACAGTTCGACCCAACATTGGAGGGGCCACCATTTTTAGAGTCCCTCTGCACCCATTATAGATTAAATAGCACCTACGGCGTAGAGGGATTCATAATGCATGTGCTGATAACCAATGATAGGATTGAAGAGGTAGCTCCATTCAGGGAAAGAGGACACCTTACTCGTATGTACCATGAATTAGGATCAGAACTGCACTAGGTTGCTAAATTAACACCATGATGGGAACATTGCCAATTTTTTCCCATAGAAAAGTATCGGCGGGGAACCACTAATCTAATCGCATAGTATAGCCAAACCATCGATTGTATTGATTTGGTAGCCCCATTTTGGGAAAAACGACACCTTACTCATATGTCCCAAGAATAAGGATCGGAACTCCACTAGGTTGATCAATTAACACCATGATAGGAAGATATCCAATTTACTCCCATAGAAATGAATGGGCGGGCGGGAATCACTAATCTAATCGCATAGTATAGCCAAACCATTGATCCAATGGAAGAGGTAGCACCATTTAGGGTAAGAGGACACCTTACTCGTATGTACCATGAATATTGATCGGAACTGCACTAGGCTGCTAAATTAACACCACGAAAAGAACGTAGCCAATTTTCTTTCATAGAAATGTAAGGGCGGGAACCATTAATCTAATCGCATTGTATAGCCAAACAATTGATCCTATGGAAGTGGTGGCACTATTGAGAGAATGAGGACACTTTACTCGTATGTCCTATGAATAAGGATCACTACTGCAGTTGGTTGCTAAATTAATACCATAATGGGAAGACAGCCAATTTTAACCCATAGAAATGTATGGGAGGGAACCACTAATCTAATCGCATAGTATAGCCAAACCATTAATCGTATTGAAGTTGTAGCACCATTTAGGGAAAGAGGACACTATACTCGTATGTCCCTTGAATAAGGATCGGAACTGAATTAGGTTGATTAATTAACACCATGATGGGAAAATAGCCATTATTTTCCCATAGAAATGTATCGGCGAGAACCACTAATCTAATCGCATAGTATAGCCAAACCATTGATCCAATGGAAGAGGTAGCACCATTAAGGGTAAGAGGACACCTTACTCGTATGTACCATCAATAACGATCGGAACTGCACTAGGTTGCTAAATTAACACCATGATGGGAACATTGCCAATTTTTTCCCATAGAAAAGTATCGGCGGGGAACCACTAATCTAATCGCATAGTATAGCCAAACCATCGTATGTATTGATTTGGTAACCCCATTTCGAGAAAAACGACACCTTACTCATATGTCCCAAGAATAAGGATCGGAACTCCACTAGGTTGATCAATTAACACCATGATAGGAAGATATCCAATTTACTCCCATAGAAATGAATGGGCGGGCGGGAATCACTAATCTAATCGCATAGTATAGCCAAACCATTGATCCAATGGAAGAGGTAGCACCATTTAGGGTAAGAGGACACCTTACTCGTATGTACCATGAATATTGATCGGAACTGCACTAGGCTGCTAAATTAACACCACGAAAAGAACGTAGCCAATTTTCTTTCATAGAAATGTATGGGCGGGAACCATTAATCTAATCGCATTGTATAGCCAAACCATTGATCCTATGGAAGTGGTGGCACTATTGAGAGAATGAGGACACTTTACTCGTATGTCCTATGAATAAGGATCACTACTGCAGTTGGTTGCTAAATTAATACCATAATGGGAAGACAGCCAATTTTAACCCATAGAAATGTATGGGAGGGAACCACTAATCTAATCGCATAGTATAGCCAAACCATCGTATGTATTGATTTGGTAGCCCCATTTCGGGAAAAACGACACCTTACTCATATGTCCCAAGAATAAGGATCGGAACTCCACTAGGTTGATCAATTAACACCATGATAGGAAGATATCCAATTTACTCCCATAGAAATGAATGGGCGGGCGGGAATCACTAATCTAATCGCATAGTATAGCCAAACCATTGATCCAATGGAAGAGGTAGCACCATTTAGGGTAAGAGGACACCTTACTCGTATGTACCATGAATATTGATCGGAACTGCACTAGGCTGCTAAATTAACACCACGAAAAGAACGTAGCCAATTTTCTTTCATAGAAATGTAAGGGCGGGAACCATTAATCTAATCGCATTGTATAGCCAAACCATTGATCCTATGGAAGTGGTGGCACTATTGAGAGAATGAGGACACTTTACTCGTATGTCCTATGAATAAGGATCACTACTGCAGTTGGTTGCTAAATTAATACCATAATGGGAAGACAGCCAATTTTAACCCATAGAAATGTATGGGAGGGAACCACTAATCTAATCGCATAGTATAGCCAAACCATTAATCGTATTGAAGTTGTAGCACCATTTAGGGAAAGAGGACACCTTACTCGTATGTCCCTTGAATAAGGATCGGAACTGAATTAGGTTGATTAATTAACACCATGATGGGAAAATAGCCATTATTCTCCCATAGAAATGTATCGGCGGGAACCACTAATCTAATCGCATAGTATAGCCAAACCATTGATCCAATGGAAGAGGTAGCACCATTAAGGGTAAGAGGACACCTTACTCGTATGTACCATCAATAACGATCGGAACTGCACTAGGTTGCTAAATTAACACCATGATGGGAACATTGCCAATTTTCTCCCATAGAAATGTATGGGCGGGAACATCTAATCTAATCGCATAGTATAGCCAAAACAATGATCGGATTGGAGAGGTAGCTCCATTCAGGGAAAGAGGACACCTTACTCGTATGTACCATGAATTAGGATCAGAACTGCACTAGGTTGCTAAATTAACACCATGATGGGAACATTGCCAATTTTCTCCCACAGAAATGTATCGGCGGGAACCACTAATCTAGTTGCATAGTGTAGCCAAACCATCGATCCAATGGAAGAGGTTACACCATTAAGGGTAAGGGGACACCTTACTCGTATGTCCCATGAATGAAGAAGGCAACTGCACAAGGTTGCTATTAACAACTTGGTGGGAAGATAGCCAATTTTCTCCCATAGAAATGTATTGGTGGGAACCACTAATTTATTTGCATAGTATAGCAAAACCATTGATCGTATTGAAGTGGTGGCACTATTTTGAGAAAGGGGACACCTTACTCGTATGTCCCATGAATAAGGATCACAGCTGCACTTGGTTGCAATATTAACACTTTGGTGGGATGGTAGCCAATTTTCTCCTATAGAAATGTAGGGGCGGGAACCACTAGTCTAATCACATTGTATGGCCAAGCCATTGAGCGTCCTGATGAGGAGGCACTATTTAGAGAAAGAGGACACCTAACTGGTATCTCCCATGCATAAAGACTGCTACAGCACTGGGTTGCTATATTAGCACCTTGGTGGGATGATAGCCAATTTTCTCCCATAGAAATGTATGGGCAGGAACCACTAATCTAATCGCATTGTATGGCCAAGCCAATGAGCATACGGATAAGTAAGCACTGTTTAGAGAAAGAGGGCACCTTACTCGTATCTTCCATGAATAAGGAAGGCAACTGCACTAGGTTGCTATATTATCACCTTGGTGGGAAGATAGCCAATTTTCTACCCTAGAAACGTATGGGCGGGAACCACTAGTCTAATTGCATCGTATAGCCAAATAAATGAGCGTATTGAAGAGGAGGCACTATTTAGAGTAATAGGACACCTAACTGGTATCTCTCATGATTAAAGATTGCAACTGCACTAGGTTGCTATATTAACACCTTGGTGGGAAGATAGCCAGATGATGAAATGGAATCTGAATGATATGTGAAGTCGAGTAATTTTTTATCCTTAGTAAAGTCAAAGGGGAACTATCTTGGGAAAATAATATCATCTTAAATGGTTGTTATTATAAGTAAAATGATATTTGTCCAATAATTTTTTTTTTGCTGTTACCATAATCAAGATAAATTCAAGATAATACATGGGTTCCGCCCACTTTTTGGGCGCCATGTTTTTATTCAAGTTAGCGATCTTTGACGTCACTGGTCTGTTTGTACGCGTTTCTATGCCATACTGTATAGCTGTTTGCTGTCGCAATAGAGATGATAATTGCGCCACTGGCGTTTTATTTCACTGTTTGCCTGTGAAAGATCCTGTTCTACTGAAGCAAGTGAGTTTTGCCACTCGGATATGTCCCAACGTATTCTTTTCTCTGCTGGTCATAGTGGCTCGTGAAATGTGCTGTGACTAATGCACCAATAACGGATCCAAATGCAAGAGTTTGTAGCGTGCATTTTACCAAGGACGACTTTATCAAGCCTGTGTTACAAGATTTTAAACCATTCAAGACAACTTTGAAGCCGCATGCCATTCCAAGTGTCTTCAGTCATTGTCCTCTTCCAAAACGACGGTTTAGTGAAATGAGGGCAGCTAGAAGAGATAGGAAGGATATTATAGACAGTCTTTTTTCAGATTCATCATGTTCTGAACCATATCTGAGTGATGCATCCTTGTCGTCTAACACATCGTCAGTTCTCAATCCACCACAGCAATAATCATATGTACTACAAACTATAGATATAGGCGTGCAGTGTGGTAAGTTCTAGGCATGGATAGTAGCTTTTGTGCGTTTGAATCTATAGCACTATGGCTCATTTGTCATTAAGGATTATTCACATCCATTTCTGCAGATATACAACCTTTGTTAACTCGCTCTGGTATACAGCATGCAGGCTTTTATTCTCAGCCAAGTATTGTGCATAATGTGGGAACACAGGCTGATATGTTCCTTTCTTGCTCCACTCCAACTCACCCCACTGCTGAATTTTCCAGCTCACTGTCAATGGAAGGTACAGTCACAGATCTTTCAGATGCCTCGTATTGTCTTTCCCAAGAGACAGTGGAGACAGAGGAAGAGCATTTGTCACAGGACAGAGATCTGGATGCCAAAGATATTGCAGGAAGCAAAATATACTTTGTTGCATGAGTCGTCACTACTGAGGCTTATGAGAAAGTGTAATGGTCAAATTGTTGAGCTGAAGACTTCTACACGAGGTACATTATTGGTTGTGCAAGGTTCTTGCCCTGATGGGCATAAGCTTTGTTGGGAATCCCAGCCTAAGGTCAAAGGCATAGCCTCTGGGAATCTTGCACTATCCGCAGCTATTCTTTTCTGTGGCCTGACTTACACTCAAGTGGCAAACATGGCAATATTGCTAAATATGCCAATCTTTAGTGAAAGTACATTTCATAGACTCCAGAAAGAATACTTATATCCTATTGTGCACACTGCATATGTGCAACAACAGCAGACAGGGACAGAATTTCTGAGGGGTAAACCATTACAGTTGTCTGGTGATGGTCGTTGTGACAGTCCTGGTCATATTGCTAAATATTGCACTTACTCCCTTATGGACTCTGTCACTGACCTCATACTAGACTACAGTTTAGTACAAGTTACTGAAACAGGTAGCTCTGTAGCAATGGAGACAGAGGGCTTGAAACGCTGTCTATCAAATGTGTTGTCAAGTGGTCTTCAAATAGAATCAATAGATACTGACAGACATACATCTGTGGGTGCCCTAATGAAGAAAAAATACCCTCATATAGAACACCAATATGATGTATGGCATTTAGCTAAATGCATTGGCAAGAAGCTTATGCAGAAATGAAAGACAAAAAAATGTGAGAAGTTGTTGCCATGGATCCAATCTATCACAAACCATCTTTGGTGGTGTGCACAAACATGTAACAAAGATACTGAGCTATTGTGTGCAAAATGGGTATCCATTGTGCATCACATATCAAATGTCCATCAGTGGGGAGATGGTGATGGATTGTTTGACAAATGTGCTCATGGTACATTGAGTTGTGAAGAAATACATGCCAAGTTATGGTTGGAACCCAGAAGCCCTTCTCACACCGAATTATGCAATATAGTACAAAAAAATACTTTGCTGCGAGATAGAAAGAAACTATCATGGTTTCAACATACTGGCTCACTAGAAGTGTTCCATTCCCTTATAACTAAATATTGCCCCAAAAGGCAATACTTTAGTTACATGAGAATGCAAGCTCGCACTGCGCTAGCCATCATTGACCACAATCATAACACTGACAGAGAACAGGCTGTTACTGCTGCAGGTATTGTTTCTTGCAGTCTGCATGTGCATGCATGCATGCAGATGAAATGCTGGTTTTTGTACAGGACAACTGAGATACAAGCTTGAATATAGAAAGAGAACAAAGAAGAGGGTAGTAAAGCCTATAGCAGAGCACAAGCAACATGACTACTTGCTTGACATGATGGAAGATGTCATCAAGCTTAGACTACATGGCAGGCATGAGGATACTACTGACATAGATACCCCTATAGCTAAAGATATTCCCCGTAATATAGCTGTAGTACAGAGACCTAATAAATGTAAGAAAATTACAGAACACGTAACTAGATGAAATTAGTGTGTTTGCTTGTATAAAACTTAACTCTTTGACCGCCAAGTGCACATTTATGTGCAATTATTGCACCCCGCGTTCACCGCCAAGTGCACATTTATGTGCACACGTATTTGAAAACCAACTAGTGTCGCATGGTTATGCACTTTGTGCACCAAAATGCCCTAAGGACATAGAGCTATGACTGGAGTGTTGGTTTTTAACTAAATAACAAGCGGGAACTAACAGCTGCAGGTGTACGTGTAATGGCGCCTCTATCGTTACTAGCGGCTTTGAATACGCACCCGCTTGTTCTACTAAAATAGGGGAGAGCGAAGCCTTTTTAAACACCTGGACCTTATAAATAACACCAGGGAATAAAAATAACGTGTTTTCGTCTTCTGTTTTATAGTTTACACGATACGAAAGCTTCAAGTCCCGGCCCACTTGGCTCCGCCTATTATCGAGTGTTGTTAGCAACCATTGTTTTTTAAGTCAGTACACCAAATAATCAAAATAAACATCATCAAACGCTTTTATATCATAGCAATATATCTAAGTAAGCTAACCGTGTAATTCTTCGAGAACGGCGACTAATAAGCTACGGGTAGCCATAATCAAAAACATAGCTGGCAATTAACGACGTCACCCGTATAGCAATAGTGACGCTCAAAGAGTTAAACTCCTGAGTATTCGTTATAACCTACATAATTATTGTCTGGTTCTGGAAATTCATTCCGTATTGCTGTCACAACACAAGAAGGGATTACTCTTCTGATCCTTCTGCCTAGGCGAATGTTGTACGACCACCAGATATACTGACGGTATGCTGCGTGGCGATATGACCTATATGGGTTGTTTGATGAAATTAATCCGCGTATGCACTTTTTTTCCTACCTGTTTGGAATGGGAAAGGCAATAGGGTCTCCTTGTATTCTCATCATGCCCACCAAAGCTACGCGGAGTACAAGGGGCTGAAGGTACGCTGCTGCAAACTCAGGATGTTCAGAAATGCAACTCATGCCTTCCTCGTCAAAAAGATGCCTAGTATGTGGTAGCTCTTTGCAACACATGTACTCTGGCTCGGTAGCTAGTGCACTGCACTTACCACACAAGCACCAAGAAGTATTGCCAAGACGGACTGCTGGGAGCACTGGTGGTTCATCTCCGTCGTCACTGTCATCAGTTGACAATTCCAGCCCGTGACCAGTAGGTTCGAATCAATAGGTAGACAATCCAAATGAATCTAACGCTTCGCCTTGTTACGTAACAGACAAGTGACGTCAAACGTCCGATACTCTAAAAATATCATGGCGCCCAAAGCAATGAACTTTATACCATTATATTAAATCATGGAAACACACTGTGAATATGACATCCTCATGATAAGTTCCTCTTGAAAGATGCTATGTATCTAAGCATTAAAAAAATAGTGAAAAAAGTCATGATAGTTCCCTTTAAGTTTTTTATCCTTATGGGTTTGTGTGGGCTGTGGTTGATGACGCGGTTATAACATGTTAGCTGCAAAAAGATGATATGATAGGGATACCATGTAAATGAATGTCATTAATGATCGCCCTTACCTCCAACCCTGCTCTTCACTCCTCCAATCCAACAGACACACACACAACAACGCTGAAGATTCACTTGAGGATGCCCAAGGGTCGGTCAGCCAAGAAAATCATCAAGCACATCCCCTCAGCACCAGACTTTCACCGGTTTATGGTTGGCCGTACTCTTTACCACATGTGCACCGCCAAGGGTGGCGACAAATACATCACAATTGTCACTGACCTAGACGAAGCTGTCTCAGTGAGCACTACTGCTGGGGACTTCCTCATGCTGGATGACCCCACTACTCTGCTGAGGGATGATGTCTCAAACCTCAAATGCTTTGTGGCAGGTGGCTTTAAAGAGCTGTCCAACAAGGCCATAGCCATTAACAAAGACTTGCTCAAGGCATATGGTGGCTTCCTGGAACCTCTGAATGACGGCAGGGGCGTTACATTTTATGATGATGCTGGAGATGCCTACGTGCAGTGTGATGGGCTCGTCAAGAACAGAGGTGGTGCTGCTCAATGAGGCAAAGATGCACTTTCATGAGGACGTTGTGACAGATCAGTGACCTGTCAAAGGTCTAACCTAAATGGACCTGTCAAAGGTCTAACCTGAATGGAGGTGTCAAAGGTATAACCTGAATGGAGGAGTCAAAGGTCTAACCTGTATGGAGCCATTCAGGAGGTTGAACTCATTTGTATTGTAGATGCGAACTTTAGGTTAATTAAGTCATGTATTTAGTGTTACTGATATGTGTATAAAAGCATGTATTGGGAATTAAAAAGAGAGCTCTGCCAGTAAGTAACTACGAACGGGAGTTACGAGGTAGCAATCTATATACATTAGGTTGCGGAGTGCGGCTGTTAGTTCAAGCGGAACTTCAGATCCGTCACATTTGGTGGCAGCGGTGGGATACGATCCTCTGTTAGACAAACAGAGTATACCACGTACTTCAAGCTCATCGGAATTGTATGACAACGCAATCTGGTCGCGCATACAAGTCGTCGGTGGAAACGATGGATGAGTTGAAGAAAATGATGGCAGAGCTGGTCGCGGATCGACAGAAACGAGACGAAGAATTTGCAGCCGAGCGTCAAAGACGAGAAGGAGAAGCAGTAGCGGAGCAGACAAGGGAGAGAGAAGTGGAGCGAACAATGGAAACTATGCAGTCGCATATCAACAACCTCATGTCCATGATCAAGGCGCAGCCGGTAGCAAAGTCGGGGGCGGAGCTGAGCGTGAAGCTAGTAGCGCTGAGGGATGACGACGACATCGAGTCGTACCTCATTACTTTTGAAAGGATAATGGCCGCACACAAGGTGGAAAAGGAACGGTGGCCGCATTATCTGGTTCCACAGTTGGCGGGAAAAGCACAGTTGGCATTCGCAGCTTTGTCGATAACGGAGGTGGGAGAATATGAAGCTATTAAAGATGCGATTCTGACCAGGTATAACATTAATGAGGAGGCTTACAGGAACAGATTTCGAACTGAGAAGAGGAAGGACGGAGAGACAAATCGCGAGTTTAGTGTCCGCTTGATAGATCTACTACAAAAATAGATGAAGGGAAGACAAGCGTAGACGAGATACAACAAGTTATTGGGATGGAGCAGTTTCTCAATTCGCTCAGAAGCGTCTATGGCTGGTGGAGAGGAAACCGGGGTCATGCGTAGCAGCCGGGGAGTTAGTGGATGAGTTTGAGCAGACCAGACGTAGTGTTGCTGAAGGAAAGTTACCAGGCAGTGAATACCCCACATCGGTTAAGAAAGCTGTGCAGTGTGCTTACTGCGATAAGAGTGGCCATGTTGAAGAAGACTGTAGAAGAAAGAAGGAAGATATGGGTGGCAGATCGTCAGGACCAAGTCTGCGCGTGAAATGTTATCGGTGTCGGCAGCTTGGACATTTGTCAAAGAATTGTCCGCAAGGAAGGGGAGCAATGTTTAGCAGGGAGACGGAACGTCGTGGCAGAAAGGAAGAGCAGAAGGTATTCTGCCAAGGGATAACCGAAGGCAAGATGGCGAAGGTGTTACTCGATACAGGCTGCTCTCGGACGATGGTTCGCCGAAACTTAGTTCCAGAACACAAATTGATAGAAGGAAAAGGAGTTGCAATTTGCTGTGCTCACGGAGACACAACGTTTTACCCGCTGGCAGAAATCGGAGTCGAGGTATCGGGCAGGAATTTCAGGGTTGAAGCCGCTGTAGCCGATAATCTACCGGTGCAATTGCTTCTAGGAACAGATGTCCCTCAGTTATTCAAGTTGCTCGGAAGAGAAGAACCTGAACTGGCCAACGTAGACGATGCATTAGTGGTGATGACAAGGGCTAAAGCACGGCAACAGCTGGAAGAGAGAATCCAGCAAAAGGAAAAGGAGATTACGTCAGGCACTAAGTCCCACGATTTAGAGTTGGTGGAGGTAAAGGCAACTGTGGACGGAACTGGACCAAAGAAGGGTGCCAGTGAACCAAGTTGTGGACTCGGACTCCCAGTATCAGGGGAGGAGTTGAAAACCCTCCAGAAACAGGACGAAAAGGAAATGGAGATTACGTCAGGCACTAAGTCCTACGATTTAGAGCTGGTGGAGGTAAAGGCAACTGTGGTTGGAACTGGACTAAGGAAGGGTGCCGGTGAACCAAGTTGTGGACTCGGACTCCCAGTATCAGGGGAGGAGTTGAAAACCCTCCAGAAACAGGACGAAAAGGAAATGGAGATTACGTCAGGCACTAAGTCCCACGATTTAGAGCTGGTGGAGGTAAAGGCAACTGTGGACGGAACTGGACCAAGGAAGGGTGCCGGTGAACCAAGTTGTGGACTCAGACTCCCAGTATCAGGGGAGGAGTTGAAAACCCTCCAGAAACAGGACGAAACGGAAATGGAGATTACGTCAGGCACTAAGTCCCACGATTTAGAGCTGGTGGAGGTAAAGGCAACTGTG
Source organism: Eunapius fragilis (assembly GCA_963681505.1). Lineage (NCBI taxonomy): Eukaryota > Metazoa > Porifera > Demospongiae > Spongillida > Spongillidae > Eunapius > Eunapius fragilis. Next base: position 156,770 of record OY811972.1, read on the forward strand.
GACAGAACTGGACCAAGGAAGGGTGCCGGTGAACCAAGTTGTGGACTCGGACTCCCAGTATCAGGGGAGGAGTTGAAAACCCTCCAGAAACAGGACGAAACTTTAGCCGAGGCGTGGCGAGCCGCGGAGAAATCGCCGAAAACGAATGAAACTGGATATTTCAAGGAGGATGGCGTATTGTATAGAAGATGGGTGCCAACGGGCAGACCGGAGATGAGTATCGAGCAGCTGGTACTTCCGAAGAGCTGTCGGGGAACGGTGTTGGAGATGGCTCACGAGATTCCCATATCGGGGCACCAAGGCAAAGAGAAGACAAGGCAGAGGGTGCTACGAAGATTTTTCTGGCCTTCAGTGTACAAGGACATTGAAGGCTACTGTAGAAGCTGTCGGATTTGCCAGAAAACTACCCATAGTGTTGGAACGAGAGCGCCACTGATTCCTTTGCCCATTATCAGTGAACCATTCAGCCGAATGGCTATGGACATAGTTGGTCCGCTACCCAGAAGTCGCAGTGGTAATCGCTACGTGTTGGTGATGTGCGATTACGCAACAAGATACCTCGAAGCTATACCGCTGAAGAGCATTGACGCGGAGCATATAGCTGAAAAGATGATCGAGGTATTTGCTAGGGTAGGAGTACCGCGAGAAATCCTGACAGACCAGGGAAGCAACTTTGTGTCGCAGTTGCTAGCGGAGTTGTATAGGCTACTTCAAGTGAAGCCTATTCGGACCAGTCCTTACCATCCGCAAACGGATGGACTGGTCGAGCGTTTTAACAAGACGCTAAAGGCCATGTTGCGGAAGACGGCGTCGGAGGATGGAAAGGATTGGGATAGGATGATCCCCTACCTTCTGTTTGCGTACAGGGAGGTACCTCAGTCGTCGACTGGCTTCTCTCCTTTCGAGCTTCTTTACGGTCGGGATGTTCGAGGACGACTGGACGTTCTTAAAGAGACCTGGGAAGCGGGCCAGAAATCGGAGGAGAGCGTCGTGAGTTATGTAATGTCAACGCAACAGAAATTGAAAGAGATGGCCGAGTGTGTGAAGGAGAACATGCTGGAGAAACAAGACAAGCAGAAACGATGGTATGATGTAAAGGCGAGGTTGAGGGAGTTCAAGGCTGGCGACCCAGTGTTGGTGCTGTTACCCACAAGTACGAATAAGTTATTGGCTCAATGGCAGGGGCCATATCAGGTGTTGGAACGTATGGGTCAGGTAACCTACTTGGCAACATGCATGTTTGATTCTCTTTCCCGACTTGCAACAACAAGTTGTTGCTGGAGAGGGGGAATGGAGTGTGACAGATCAGTGACCTGTCAAAGGTCTAACCTAAATGGACCTGTCAAAGGTCTAACCTGAATGGAGGTGTCAAAGGTATAACCTGAATGGAGGAGTCAAAGGTCTAACCTGTATGGAGCCATTCAGGAGGTTGAACTCATTTGTATTGTAGATGCGAACTTTAGGTTAATTAAGTCATGTATTTAGTGTTACTGATATGTGCATAAAAGCATGTATTGGGAATTAAAAAGAGAGCTCTGCCAGTAAGTAACTACGAACGGGAGTTACGAGGTAGCAATCTATATACATTAGGTTGCGGAGTGCGGCTGTTAGTTCAAGCGGAACTTCAGATCCGTCACAGACGTCAAAGAACTCAGGAATGTTACAGCTATGAAGCTGAACACCATTAAGGCCTACCCGCACCTGTTTACTAGCGATCCTGAAGAGATCATTGAGCAGCTGAAAGGCCTAAAAATTGTGCTCATAGCCAGCGGCTCAAGTTTCACGAAGAAGGCAGAGGAGGACTGTGAGAAGGCTGGAATACACCGAATTCGCCAAGATGGCTCTGGGTTTTCATGCACCTTGGCTAGCCTCACACTCGCATCCTACATTGAGGGGTGCAGAAGCTAAAAAGTTTTGGATGTAAGGCTCACATTTATAATGTGTTCTTGGTAACAATGTTTTTACATCAATTTTATAATCATGATCACTCGTGAATCGACCATGCATGTATAGTACGAGTTGTGAAGAAATACATGCCAAGTTATGGTTGGAACCCAGAAGCCCTTCTCACACCGAATTATGCAATATAGTACCAAAAAAATACTTTGCTGCGAGATAGAAAGAAACTATCATTGTTTCAACATACTGGCTCACTAGAAGTGTTCCATTCCCTTATAACTAAGTATTGCCCCAAAAGGCAATACTTTAGTTACATGAGAATGCAAGCTCGCACTGCGCTAGCCATCATTGACCACAATCATAACACTGACAGAGAACAGGCTGTTACTGCTGCAGGTATTGTTTCTTGCAGTCTGCATGAGCATGCATGCATGCAGATGAAATGCTGGTTTTTGTACAGGACAACTGAGATACAAGCTTGAATATAGAAAGAGAACAAAGAAGAGGGTAGTAAAGCCTATAGCAGAGCACAAGCAACATGACTACTTGCTTGACATGATGGAAGATGTCATCAAGCTTAGACTACATGGCAGGCATGAGGATACTACTGACATAGATACCCCTATAGCTAAAGATATTCCCCGTAATATAGCTGTAGTACAGAGACCTAATAAATGTGAGAAAAATACAGAACATGTAACTAGATGAAATTAGTGTGTTTGCTTGTATAAAACTTAACTCTTTGACCGCCAAGTGCACATTTATGTGCAATTATTGCACCCCGCGTTCACCGCCAAGTGCACATTTATGTGCACACGTATTTGAAAACCAACTAGTGTCGCATGGTTATGCACTTTGTGCACCAAAATGCCCTAAGGACATAGAGCTATGACTGGAGTGTTGGTTTTTAACTAAATAACAAGCGGGAACTAACAGCTGCAGGTGTACGTGTAATGGCGCCTCTATCGTTACTAGCGGCTTTGAATACGCACCCGCTTGTTCTACTAAAATAGGGGAGAGCGAAGCCTTTTTAAACACCTGGACCTTATAAATAACACCAGGGAATAAAAATAACGTGTTTTCGTCTTCTGTTTTATAGTTTACACGATACGAAAGCTTCAAGTCCCGGCCCACTTGGCTCCGCCTATTATCGAGTGTTGTTAGCAACCATTGTTTTTTAAGTCAGTACACCAAATAATCAAAATAAACATCATCAAACGCTTTTATATCATAGCAATATATCTAAGTAAGCTAACCGTGTAATTCTTCGAGAACGGCGACTAATAAGCTACGGGTAGCCATAATTAAAAACATAGCTGGCAATTAACGACGTCACCCGTATAGCAATAGTGACGCTCAAAGAGTTAAACTCCTGAGTATTCGTTATAACCTACATAATTATTGTCTGGTTCTGGAAATTCATTCCGTATTGCTGTCACAACACAAGAAGGGATTACTCTTCTGATCCTTCTGCCTAGGCGAATGTTGTACGACCACCAGATATACTGACGGTATGCTGTGTGGCGATATGACCTATATGGGTTGTTTGATGAAATTAATCCGCGTATGCACTTTCTTTCCTACATGTTTGGAATGGGAAAGGCAATAGGGTCTCCTTGTATTCTCATCATGCCCACCAAAGCTACGCGGAGTACAAGGGGCTGAAGGTACGCTGTTGCAAACTCAGGATGTTCAGAAATGCAACTCATGCCTTCCTCGTCAAAAAGATGCCTTATATGTGGTAGCTCTTTGCAACACATGTACTCTGGCTCGGTAGCTAGTGCACTGCACTTGCCACACAAGCACCAAGAAGTATTGCCAAGACGGACTGCTGGGAGCACTGGTGGTTCATCTCCGTCGTCACTGTCATCATCAGTTGACAATTCCAGCCCGTGACCAGTAGGTTCGAATCAATAGGTAGACAATCCAAATGAATCTAACGCTTCGCCTTGTTACGTAACAGAGTTTTTAAGTTTTTTATCCTGATGGGTTTGTGTGGGCTGTGGTTGATGACGCGGTTATAACATGTTAGCTGCAAAAAGATGATATGATAGGGATACCATGTAAATGAATGTCATTAATGATCGCCCTTACCTCCAACCCTGCTCTTCACTCCTCCAATCCAACAGACACACACACAACAACGCTGAAGATTCACTTGAGGATGCCCAAGGGTCGGTCAGCCAAGAAAATCATCAAGCACATCCCCTCAGCACCAGACTATGATTGGCCGTACTCTTTACCACATGTGCACCGCCAAAAGTGGCGACAAATACATCACAATTGTCACTGACCTAGACGAAGCTTTCTCAGTGAGCACTACTGCTGGGGACTTCCTCATGCTGGATGACCCCACTACTCTGCTGAGGGATGATGTCTCAAACCTCAAATGCTTTGTGGCAGGTGGCTTTAAGAGCTGTCCAACAAGGCCATAGCCATTAACAAAGACTTGCTCAAGGCATATGGTGGCTTCCTGGAACCTCTGAATGACGGCAGGGGCGTTACATTTTATGATGATGCTGGATATGCCTACGTGCAGTGTGATGGGCTCGTCAAGAACACAGAGGTGGTGCTGCTCAATGAGGCAAAGATGCACTTTCATGAGGACGTCAAAGAACTCAGGAATGTTACAGCTATGAAGCTGAACACCATTAAGGCCTACCCGCACCTGTTTACTAGCGATCCTGAAGAGATCATTGAGCAGCTGAAAGGCCTAAAAATTGTGCTCATAGCCAGCGGCTCAAGTTTCACGAAGAAGGCAGAGGAGGACTATGAGAAGGCTGGAATACACCGAATTCGCCAAGATGGCTCTGGGTTTTCATGCACCTTGGCTAGCCTCACACTCGCATCCTACATTGAGGGGTGCAGAAGCTAAAAAGTTTTGGATGTAAGGCTCACATTTATAATGTGTTCTTGGTAACAATGTTTTTATATCAATTTTATAATCATGATCACTCGTGAATCGACCATGCATGTATAGTACGAGTTGTGAAGAAATACATGCCAAGTTATGGTTGGAACCCAGAAGCCCTTCTCACACCGAATTATGCAATATAGTACCAAAAAAATACTTTGCTGCGAGATAGAAAGAAACTATCATGGTTTCAACATACTGGCTCACTAGAAGTGTTCCATTCCCTTATAACTAAGTATTGCCCCAAAAGGCAATACTTTAGTTACATGAGAATGCAAGCTCGCACTGCGCTAGCCATCATTGACCACAATCATAACACTGACAGAGAACAGGCTGTTACTGCTGCAGGTATTATTTCTTGCAGTCTGCATGAGCATGCATGCATGCAGATGAAATGCTGGTTTTTGTACAGGACAACTGAGATACAAGCTTGAATATAGAAAGAGAACAAAGAAGAGGGTAGTAAAGCCTATAGCAGAGCACAAGCAACATGACTACTTGCTTGACATGATGGAAGATGTCATCAAGCTTAGACTACATGGCAGGCATGAGGATACTACTGACATAGATACCCCTATAGCTAAAGATATTCCCCGTAATATAGCTGTAGTACAGAGACCTAATAAGTGTGAGAAAATTACAGAACATGTAACTAGATGAAATTAGTGTGTTTCCTTGTATAAAACTTAAACTCCTGAGTATTCGTTATAACCTACATAATTATTGTCTGGTTCTGGAAATTCATTCCGTATTGCTGTCACAACACAAGAAGGGATTACTCTTCTGATCCTTCTGCCTAGGCGAATGTTGTACGACCACCAGATATACTGACGGTATGCTGCGTGGCGATATGACCTATATGGGTTGTTTGATGAAATTAATCCGCGTATGCACTTTCTTTCCTACCTGTTTGGAATGGGAAAGGCAATAGGGTCTCCTTGTATTCTCATCATGCCCACCAAAGCTACGCGGAGTACAAGGGGCTGAAGGTACGCTGCTGCAAACTCAGGATGTTCAGAAATGCAACTCATGCCTTCCTCGTCAAAAAGATGCCTAGTATGTGGTAGCTCTTTGCAACACATGTACTCTGGCTCGGTAGCTAGTGCACTGCACTTGCCACACAAGCACCAAGAAGTATTGCCAAGACGGACTGCTGGGAGCACTGGTGGTTCATCTCCGTCGTCACTGTCATCAGTTGACAATTCCAGCCCGTGACCAGTAGGTTCGAATCAATAGGTAGACAATCCAAATGAATCTAACGCTTCGCCTTGTTACGTAACAGACAAGTGACGTCAAACGTCCGATACTCTAAAAATATCATGGCGCCCAAAGCAATGAACTTTATACCATTATATTAAATCATGGAAACACACTGTGAATATGACATCCTCATGATAAGTTCCTCTTGAAAGATGCTATGTATCTAAGCATTAAAAAAATAGTGAAAAAAGTCATGATAGTTCCCTTTAAGTTTTTTATCCTTATGGGTTTGTGTGGGCTGTGGTTGATGACGCGGTTATAACATGTTAGCTGCAAAAAGATGATATGATAGGGATACCATGTAAATGAATGTCATTAATGATCGCCCTTACCTCCAACCCTGCTCTTCACTCCTCCAATCCAACAGACACACACACAACAACGCTGAAGATTCACTTGAGGATGCCCAAGGGTCGGTCAGCCAAGAAAATCATCAAGCACATCCCCTCAGCACCAGACTTTCACCGGTTTATGGTTGGCCGTACTCTTTACCACATGTGCACCGCCAAGGGTGGCGACAAATACATCACAATTGTCACTGACCTAGACGAAGCTGTCTCAGTGAGCACTACTGCTGGGGACTTCCTCATGCTGGATGACCCCACTACTCTGCTGAGGGATGATGTCTCAAACCTCAAATGCTTTGTGGCAGGTGGCTTTAAAGAGCTGTCCAACAAGGCCATAGCCATTAACAAAGACTTGCTCAAGGCATATGGTGGCTTCCTGGAACCTCTGAATGATGGCAGGGGCGTTACATTTTATGATGATGCTGGAGATGCCTACGTGCAGTGTGATGGGCTCGTCAAGAACAGAGGTGGTGCTGCTCAATGAGGCAAAGATGCACTTTCATGAGGACGTTGTGACACATCAGTGACCTGTCAAAGGTCTAACCTAAATGGACCTGTCAAAGGTCTAACCTGAATGGAGGTGTCAAAGGTATAACCTGAATGGAGGAGTCAAAGGTCTAACCTGTATGGAGCCATTCAGGAGGTTGAACTCATTTGTATTGTAGATGCGAACTTTAGGTTAATTAAGTCATGTATTTAGTGTTACTGATATGTGTATAAAAGCATGTATTGGGAATTAAAAAGAGAGCTCTGCCAGTAAGTAACTACGAACGGGAGTTACGAGGTAGCAATCTATATACATTAGGTTGCGGAGTGCGGCTGTTAGTTCAAGCGGAACTTCAGATCCGTCACATTTGGTGGCAGCGGTGGGATACGATCCTCTGTTAGACAAACAGAGTATACCACGTACTTCAAGCTCATCGGAATTGTATGACAACGCAATCTGGTCGCGCATACAAGTCGTCGGTGGAAACGATGGATGAGTTGAAGAAAATGATGGCAGAGCTGGTCGCGGATCGACAGAAACGAGACGAAGAATTTGCAGCCGAGCGTCAAAGACGAGAAGGAGAAGCAGTAGCGGAGCAGACAAGGGAGAGAGAAGTGGAGCGAACAATGGAAACTATGCAGTCGCATATCAACAACCTCATGTCCATGATCAAGGCGCAGCCGGTAGCAAAGTCGGGGGCGGAGCTGAGCGTGAAGCTAGTAGCGCTGAGGGATGACGACGACATCGAGTCGTACCTCATTACTTTTGAAAGGATAATGGCCGCACACAAGGTGGAAAAGGAACGGTGGCCGCATTATCTGGTTCCACAGTTGGCGGGAAAAGCACAGTTGGCATTCGCAGCTTTGTCGATAACGGAGGTGGGAGAATATGAAGCTATTAAAGATGCGATTCTGACCAGGTATAACATTAATGAGGAGGCTTACAGGAACAGATTTCGAACTGAGAAGAGGAAGGACGGAGAGACAAATCGCGAGTTTAGTGTCCGCTTGATAGATCTACTACAAAAATAGATGAAGGGAAGACAAGCGTAGACGAGATACAACAAGTTATTGGGATGGAGCAGTTTCTCAATTCGCTCCCACTGGAGAAGCGTCTATGGCTGGTGGAGAGGAAACCGGGGTCATGCGTAGCAGCCGGGGAGTTAGTGGATGAGTTTGAGCAGACCAGACGTAGTGTTGCTGAAGGAAAGTTACCAGGCAGTGAATACCCCACATCGGTTAAGAAAGCTGTGCAGTGTGCTTACTGCGATAAGAGTGGCCATGTTGAAGAAGACTGTAGAAGAAAGAAGGAAGATATGGGTGGCAGATCGTCAGGACCAAGTCTGCGCGTGAAATGTTATCGGTGTCGGCAGCTTGGACATTTGTCAAAGAATTGTCCGCAAGGAAGGGGAGCAATGTTTAGCAGGGAGACGGAACGTCGTGGCAGAAAGGAAGAGCAGAAGGTATTCCGCCAAGGGATAACCGAAGGCAAGATGGCGAAGGTGTTACTCGATACAGGCTGCTCTCGGACGATGGTTCGCCGAAACTTAGTTCCAGAACACAAATTGATAGAAGGAAAAGGAGTTGCAATTTGCTGTGCTCACGGAGACACAACGTTTTACCCGCTGGCAGAAATCGGAGTCGAGGTATCGGGCAGGAATTTCAGGGTTGAAGCCGCTGTAGCCGATAATCTACCGGTGCAATTGCTTCTAGGAACAGATGTCCCTCAGTTATTCAAGTTGCTCGGAAGAGAAGAACCTGAACTGCAATGGTCAACATTAACGGTTGCCCGCTGGCCCGACGCAAGTAGAAATTCTCGTCGGACCAGTTATATTGCTACATTAGTGGCCCGCAGGGGCAAGTTAAATAATGCTGTTTACAGGCCCTGCCAATTTTTTCAACTCATCCCTACAAGGAAGTACTTACACAAACTGTGGTTAACCCAATTCTCAACACTCCCAAATGGAGTGTACATGTACATACCAACCGATTAATCAGTAACGCTTCCATGCACGATGGGGTGTTGGGTATAGGCAGCGTATTTTAATAACTGCCCACAATCAAAACCACGTGGTTCGCTGGATCCCTCCAGCTGCTGACCGCAAACCACCACCACGAAAGAAAAGGATGACGGAAAAGGATATAGAAGAGAGAAGAAATAGAGGATAGTGATGAGGCAGGAGTACCCCTATAGCTATTCCTTCAGAAAACAAGGATAACTCTAAATGCATTAAGTTACATGTACCAGACAATGACATTCGATGTTGCTCAAATTCACTTGTGTAAATGTATATAACTACAGGATGCTATTAGAATGGCAAATTAATAACAAGGGCCAGTGGGTTGTGCAACTTACTTGTCCTGCAGGGCCAGTAGGTTCCATCAACCTCTGGCCCCACAGGGCAAGTAGCCCAAAGTGCTTAATGTTGACCCCTGGAACTGGCCAACGTAGACGATGTGTTAGTGGTGATGACAAGGGCTAAAGCACGGCAACAGCTGGAAGAGAGAATCCAGCAAAAGGAAAAGGAGATTACGTCAGGCACTAAGTCCCACGATTTAGAGTTGGTGGAGGTAAAGGCAACTGTGGACGGAACTGGACCAAAGAAGGGTGCCAGTGAACCAAGTTGTGGACTCGGACTCCCAGTATCAGGGGAGGAGTTGAAAACCCTCCAGAAACAGGACGAAAAGGAAATGGAGATTACATCAGGCACTAAGTCCTACGATTTAGAGCTGGTGGAGGTAAAGGCAACTGTGGTTGGAACTGGACTAAGGAAGGGTGCCGGTGAACCAAGTTGTGGACTCGGACTCCCAGTATCAGGGGAGGAGTTGAAAACCCTCCAGAAACAGGACGAAAAGGAAATGGAGATTACGTCAGGCACTAAGTCCCACGATTTAGAGCTGGTGGAGGTAAAGGCAACTGTGGACGGAACTGGACCAAGGAAGGGTGCCGGTGAACCAAGTTGTGGACTCAGACTCCCAGTATCAGGGGAGGAGTTGAAAACCCTCCAGAAACAGGACGAAACGGAAATGGAGATTACGTCAGGCACTAAGTCCCACGATTTAGAGCTGGTGGAGGTAAAGGCAACTGTGGACAGAACTGGACCAAGGAAGGGTGCCGGTGAACCAAGTTGTGGACTCGGACTCCCAGTATCAGGGGAGGAGTTGAAAACCCTCCAGAAACAGGACGAAACTTTAGCCGAGGCGTGGCGAGCCGCGGAGAAATCGCCGAAAACGAATGAAACTGGATATTTCAAGGAGGATGGCGTACTGTATAGAAGATGGGTGCCAACGGGCAGACCGGAGATGAGTATCGAGCAGCTGGTACTTCCGAAGAGATGTCGGAGAACGGTGTTGGAGATGGCTCACGAGATTCCCATATCGGGGCACCAAGGCAAAGAGAAGACAAGGCAGAGGGTGCTACGAAGATTTTTCTGGCCTTCAGTGTACAAGGACATTGAAGGCTACTGTAGAAGCTGTCGGATTTGCCAGAAAACTACCCATAGTGTTGGAACGAGAGCGCCACTGATTCCTTTGCCCATTATCAGTGAACCATTCAGCCGAATGGCTATGGACATAGTTGGTCCGCTACCCAGAAGTCGCAGTGGTAATCGCTACGTGTTGGTGATGTGCGATTACGCAACAAGATACCTCGAAGCTATACCGCTGAAGAGCATTGACGCGGAGCATATAGCTGAAAAGATGATCGAGGTATTTGCTAGGGTAGGAGTACCGCGAGAAATCCTGACAGACCAGGGAAGCAACTTTGTGTCGCAGTTGCTAGCGGAGTTGTATAGGCTACTTCAAGTGAAGCCTATTCGGACCAGTCCTTACCATCCGCAAACGGATGGACTGGTCGAGCGTTTTAACAAGACACTAAAGGCCATGTTGCGGAAGACGGCGTCGGAGGATGGAAAGGATTGGGATAGGATGATCCCCTACCTTCTGTTTGCGTACAGGGAGGTACCTCAGTCGTCGACTGGCTTCTCTCCTTTCGAGCTTCTTTACGGTCGGGATGTTCGAGGACGACTGGACGTTCTTAAAGAGACCTGGGAAGCGGGCCAGAAATCGGAGGAGAGCGTCGTGAGTTATGTAATGTCAACGCAACAGAAATTGAAAGAGATGGCCGAGTGTGTGAAGGAGAACATGCTGGAGAAACAAGACAAGCAGAAACAATGGTATGATGTAAAGGCGAGGTTGAGGGAGTTCAAGGCTGGCGACCCAGTGTTGGTGCTGTTACCCACAAGTACGAATAAGTTATTGGCTCAATGGCAGGGGCCATATCAGGTGTTGGAACGTATGGGTCAGGTAACCTACTTGGCAACATGCATGTTTGATTCTCTTTCCCGACTTGCAACAACAAGTTGTTGCTGGAGAGGGGGAATGGAGTGTGACAGATCAGTGACCTGTCAAAGGTCTAACCTAAATGGACCTGTCAAAGGTCTAACCTGAATGGAGGTGTCAAAGGTATAACCTGAATGGAGGAGTCAAAGGTCTAACCTGTATGGAGCCATTCAGGAGGTTGAACTCATTTGTATTGTAGATGCGAACTTTAGGTTAATTAAGTCATGTATTTAGTGTTACTGATATGTGTATAAAAGCATGTATTGGGAATTAAAAAGAGAGCTCTGCCAGTAAGTAACTACGAACGGGAGTTACGAGGTAGCAATCTATATACATTAGGTTGCGGAGTGCGGCTGTTAGTTCAAGCGGAACTTCAGATCCGTCACAGACGTCAAAGAACTCAGGAATGTTACAGCTATGAAGCTGAACACCATTAAGGCCTACCCGCACCTGTTTACTAGCGATCCTGAAGAGATCATTGAGCAGATGAAAGGGCTAAAAATTGTGCTCATAACCAGCTGCTCAAGTTTCACGAAGATAGCAGAGAGGACTGTGAGAAGCCTGGAAAACACAAAATTCACCAAGCTGGCTCTGGGTTTTCATGCACCTTGGCTAGCCTCACACTCGCATCCTAAATTGAGGGGTGCCGAAGGTAAGAAATTTTGGATGAAAGGGTCACATTTATATTGTATTGTTGTAAGACTATCACAATGTTATATTAATTATATAATCATGATCACTCATGAATCGACCATGCATGTATAGTACGTGCTTGTTCAGTGCCAATAAAGTTAACGTCTTCAAATGCTATGAATCTGCAAGTTATTGGTTAGGGGTACAAGGGGAGAATGCCGCCCCCTTCCCTCTAACGCTAGCACAACATATATATATGTAGGTGTGGCGTACCGCATGGTGGGTATTTTAACTGCGTCCAGACCAATACAGTAGTAGACTTTGTTGAGAATTGAGACTGTTCTACAGCAAAGTAGGAACTGTATCCAACAAGTAAAAAAAAACATTCTCTTGTTGGTATATAGAGTTGATCAATGGTGGTGTAAAAAGCACGGAAACAAGAGTGACAGAAATTGGACTGGAAAATTGAAATAGGCCTATATTTGCACACTCACATTATAACAGTGCATGCCTGAGTAATGGACTAAATATACGCCTATTTCAATTTTCCAGTCAAATTTTTGTCATAATTGTTTCCGTGCTTTTTACACCACTATTGATCAATCCTATGTACCAACAACGCTCTCGAGAATTGTTTTATTTACTTGTTTCATTAGTATTTTTATTTCTTGTATGGTAGTGAATTATTTACTTGTTTCATTAGTTTTTCAATTTCTCCCCCAGACTGTCATAGTGAATATCAAAATTTGAAAAGTCATAGGACGATCCAACCTGGACCATACATCACATACAATAAACTGAATAACTTTAATAATGGGAATGATAATAACTATTTTTTAATAAAACGATTGGCCTCATCCACAAGCACTCCGAGCAGACTACGGTTATAAAAACTATAACTGTGATATAACTAACGTATAACGGTATAAAACGCACAAAACTGGATAACTTTGGTATTGACACAACATAATCCAATTATTTTATTTACGTTTATACTGAAGTTACAACTTTAGTTTAAATACACGTAATTAAACCAACGTTATACAATTTTGTGCGTTTCTACCAAAGTTATACGTTACTTATATCTGCAGTTATAGTTTGTATAACCATACCCTGCTTGCAGTGCAAGGGTGGCTGCATCCTCCCCGGCCTCCTCTCCTGCCAGGTTCTGGCAGCAATGGCCATGCAGGTCATGGGGACAGGGATTTTTTGTGTGTGCATGCAGTAGACTGTGACATATATGCGCGCACCTTACCCTGAGATAGTTTCACGAATCGGTAATGCATTTGATTGTAGTAATGATATATCGCCGTATCGTATAGTATGTAAGAAAAGGAGAAAATGAACTATAAAAAGGATGCAAAGTCCATTGGTTACATAAACATGCAGTTATTTAGGCTGACGGCGGTTCTTCATGCTGGATTCTCGCCTGGCTGTCAGGCCAAATTTCATGCACCAAGTCAAGAGCCCTCGTCTTAGCATGATTCTGTATGGTCATGCCAGCCAGCCAGCCAGCCAGCCACATCATCTGTCTTTAATGACATTTATTTGTATTTAGTGTCATATAGCTGCATGAACAATTGTATATCCAAATACATGTATATCCAAATACATGGTGTTGCATGTAATGGTTCTTTATAAAGCTACTCATCTATAGGGGTAGTTGCAATCTACCACCCTCACTCCCGGATGATAATGGGGCCACTCACCTTACTTGGCGTGGCCAGTAATAAGGCCGGCATGCATACACAATTTCGGTTCGAGAACCCCGCCATATACATTTGTGGATATTATATATGCATGCATGAATATTATTGTGTCCATCATCTTCTTGCAGAGGCATGCATGCAGTTTGTATATACATGTACAGAGTACTGCTACATACATCAGAGGATTTAAACGGCGTCTTTTTCTGTTATATATATATGGGTCAGTTCACGAGAAAATGGCCCTTCGCTATAATTTACAAAAGTTATATAAATGACTCACGTTTGAATCGCTATAACTTCGGAACAGTAAACGCTATTGACTTCCTACTATCAACACTTCATACTATTACATTTCTCTCTGGTAAAATCGATTATGGGCTCTTGCAATACTTTCGTGCCAGTGTACAATGTCAGATACTTTTTAGGGTTCAAAACCGCCATATCTTTCGGCAGGAAAATTCAATTCACTCCTAGATTGGTTTGTATGTAGAGGGGTCCTGTACCTATTGATTTGTTCTGTTAATTTTTACTTGATCCGTTACACAGATACAGCTGAGCAAAGTATGTGCATCTTTCCCGCTTGATTCGCGCCCAGGATGAATGAATTTGTTGATAAAACGTGAGCGCATTGTTTACCGACAAATTACACTTGCATAATTCATATTGTTGACAACCCACTTCACGTCACGTGACCGTATAAACGTAAGTAGCTACTTCTCGCTTGACAATAATATCAGGTGTGTATGCCACGTATGTCACGAGTCAATTTGTCGTGCTGTACTGATTTGGTTATTTTCTTCGATGTAGATAAAGCAATATGGCAATATTCAACTCAAGTGAAGACGAGCTTGACTCCTTTGGGGGTTCCGTATACGTGGTACTAGTGTTGGAACTGTTATAAATGATTATGTAATGTATGTGTAATCACGTGATTGAAGAAATAGTAAGAGAACGTGTTCGATTGAGTTCCTTTGCGATAGTCAGTTCGTAGTTTCGTACATGGTCCTTCGAGCCGGGAAAGGCAAAAAAGAGATACGTGAGCTGATTAACCGATGAGTTTGGAAGAAATAAACAAAAAGAAGCGAGTTCGAGCCGGGCATCTTGGCTCAGTTACCCGAATATTAGCACAGGTACAGGAAACCTTAGAAGCGGAAGATGGAAACACATTGAAGCTCAGTTTGGCACTAAGAACGCTAAAGGAAAAGCTGACGATCGTTCGTGAGTTAGACGCAGCGATTCTCGACGCTACTGTAAGCGAGCAGGACGTTTACTCTGAAATTAAGGAAGCTGACATTCTCCAAGAAAAGATTGAATTGGCGATCTCGGAGATCGAATTGGCATTGTCGGGGTCCTCTAAGATAAGCGATCCTACACACAATGGCTTATCGGGTTCCAGACTTGACGAATTATGTTCTGAACGCGACGCCGCCACGGAATCCGGACAGAGCGCTAACGTAATGGAACAGGTGAATCCTTCACGAAACGTCACGGCAACAGTAGTTGATGTTGAAAGACCTTCAGCAACAAGTTCATCCACATCAACTGTTCCAGTAGTTTCTACCCGGTCCACTCGGGAAACAAGAATTAGACTGCCCAAATTGGAACTGAGACGGTTCAACGGAGAACTGACAAGCTGGATGGCCTTCTGGGATTGCAGCTATTCATAATAACGATGAACTCTCCTCAGTGGATAAGTTCAACTATTTGAACACCCTGCTAGAAGATTCCGCAGCAGCAGCAGCAGTGGCAGGTCTGACCCTCACATTGGCAAATTATGGTGAGGCTGTGGAGATATTGAAGAAGCACTTTGGAAATAAGCAGATGATCATTGCCAAACATATGGACATCCTGATGAATCTTGAAGCTGTAGGGTCTCAGCATGACCTTAAGGGTCTTAGGCACTTGTACAACTTGGTGGAGTCCCACACTCGTGGTCTTGCATCATTGGGTGTTCCGTCGTCATCATATTGTGCCCTACTGTCATCTGTACTGATTACCAAGTTACCGGAAGAGTTCTGTCTCACAATCAGCAGAGAAATCAAGGAGGGTGAGTGGGACCTGAGTGCAGTCATGAAGATCCTAGACAGGGAGATAGATGCTAGGGAAAGATCTGCAGCAAACCCTGGGGCATGCAGTAATAAGAAGATAACCAGAAACCCTCCAACTGCAGCTGCTCTTTTATCAACTGACCCTTCCATCCACTGTGTCTATTGTGATCAGACTCATCTTCCATCCAGTGCAAAAATGTCGCAGATGTTAAGGCAAGGAAACAGATCCTGCAGCTCAGGTCTGGACGCTGCTTTGTGTGCCTTAAGAAAGGACATGTGAGTAAGAATTGTCGTTCATCAACAAAGTGTTTCACCTGTCAGAAGCGACACCATAGCAGCATCTGTGTCCCAGAACCATTGTCTGCTACCAAGACAAATACACCGTCACGAACACAGAATGTTCCAGTTTCTTCGGGATCAAATTCGTCAAATCGTGCTCCATCGTCTTTAGCCATGTATGTCAGTACAAAAACTCCGGTGCTACTTCAAACTGCAAGAACTACTGTCTGTGGGCTCAGTGCATCAACAGCGATGGAGAATGTTCGTATGATCCTGGATGAAGTCAGAGGTCGTATAATACGGGGCAACTAAGAGAACAACGTGCTCTTCCAACTCTGCAAACAGAAACACTGATGATCAAGCCATTTGGATCAGAAGGCGGAAGGATAACAACGTGTGATGTCGTCCAAGTAGGAATCAAGACAAGGCATGGAACATATTTGGAATTGCAACTTCTCGTGGTGCCGCTAATGTGAACCACTCACTGGACAGCCAATGACCTGTGCAAGAGAGAGATACTCACACCTTAATGGACTGGAATTAGCAGACAGCGAAGCTATAAGTGATGAGTGTGCTTATCGGAGCTGATTACTACTGGGAGATAGTGACTGGTAGGATATGCCGTGGGGGATCAGGACCAATTGCTATCGAAACTAAACTTGGCTGGGTACTGTCTGGTCCAGTGCCAGGGTACGATCAAGAACACACATCTACTAACCTGTTCACCGCACATGTTCTGCAGACTGAAGCATCAGAAGCATCATTGGATAACAGACTAAAATCGTTCTGGGATCTGGACACCTTATGAATGTTCTGTGTATGACCACTTCATGGAGAGTATCCGGTTTCACGATGGCAGATATTGCGTGAGACTTCCATGGAAGGATCCTCATTGCATGTTACCAGACAATTATGACCTGAGCCAAAAACGACTGTATGTGCTCCTAAACAGACTACGTCATAACACTGGCCTTCTGAGGGAGTATGATGGCATTATAAGAGACCAGATTGCCAAGGGAATTGTGGAAATCGTCAAGAACCCATCCAATGGTGAACCTGGAAGAATTCACTACTTACCACACCATCCAGTTATCAGGCAGGACAAAAAAACCACCGGATAGTGTATGACGCATCTGCACAATCAAATGGGCCTTCATTGAATGACACACTCTACGTATGGCCTTCCTTCGGACAGAATATCATGGACATTATGCTGAGGTTTACAATGTGGCTCTCACTGCAGACATTGAGAAAGCATTTCTGATGATAAAGGTGGCTGATGAGGACCAGGATGCTTTGCGATTTCTTTGGCTAGAAGATGTAAGCAGTATAATTCCAAGGGTGAATGTTTTACGCTTCACTTGAGTGGTTTTCGGCGTTGCCTCTAGCCCCTTCCTTCTGAATGCCACATTGAAATATCATAAGATTGTTGAGAGTGACGGCTTACGTGCTTAAGTTCATAGCAATTCCCAAAACCAGAGGGTCAGTATCTGCAGGTTTATCATCGAAGGACGTCTCTGATGCTGAAGAATTCTGGATCAAGTCATCACAAGCTGTACTACTTCAAGATGTGAAGTTTCAAGTGTGGAAGACTCAGTTTGGGTTATACTGTGACAATGAGATTTGGCGGTTGTGGAGGCAGGTTGAGAAATGCTGACCTTGATGTATACGAAACACCCTATCCTTCTACCTACTGGTCACCATTTCACCATGCTGGTGATACCACAGAGCCACGAGAAAGTACTACATGGAGGTGTAAAGGAGACCCTCACTGAACTTCGTAGTCGATTTTGGATTGTAAAGGGAAGAAGTGTTGTGAAGAAATTACTTCACAAATGCATGATCTGTAAGAAGATTGCTGGAAGGCCTTATGCATCATCACTACCACCCCCTCTGCTGGAGTTTCGGGTTACTCAGTCACCAACATTTGCATTCACAGGTTTGGATTATGCAGGACCTTTGTACCTAAAGGGTACAGATTACAAAGTGTGGATCTGTTTGTTTACCTGTTGTGCCACCCGAGCGCTGCACTTGGACCTGGTTGTGGATATGACCACCGAAGCATTCATTCGATGCTTCAAGCGGTTTGTGGCCAGTAGGGGAATCCCTCAAGTTATTATCTCTGACAACAGCAAAACGTACAAGTCTGCTGACAAGGTCATTGCTGAGATTCTGAACCGTCCAGAAATTGAACAGTTCTTTGCTGGTGTACATGTTAAGTGGAACTTCAATCTTGAAAAAGCGCCATGGTGGGGAGGATTTTTTGAAAGACTGGTGAAATCAACCAAGCGTTGCTTGAAGAAAATCATTGGAACCACAAAGCTCTCTTATGAGGAACTTCAGACTGTTCTGGTAGAAGTCGAAGCCATCCTGAATTCATGGCCACTGACAGATGTGTCATCAGAAGACCTTGAAGAGCCATTAACTCCCTCCCACCTGCTAACTGGTCGTAGATTAATCAGTCTACCTGATCCATGGACTCAGAGGATGATCCTGACTACCATGCATCCCATACCCCAGAAGTACTTACCAGACGGATGAACACCTCACAGTCATGTTGGACCATTTCTGGAAGCGCTGGAAACAGTATTTAGTGGAGCTGAGGGAGATGCATCATTACACACAGAAGCCTACTACACCTCATGAACCTGTGTCTGTTGGAGACATTGTCCTGGTATATGATGACAACCATCCCTGAATATTTTGGAAGTTGGCAAGGGTGGAAGGTTTGATCAAGGGATCGGATGGAGTTGTGAGGGGCGCAAAGGTTCGTGTCCGGAGTGGAAATGGTTATACAGTTCAAAAGCGTCCTGTCCAACACCTTTTTCCTCATGAAGTGAATGCCGATCATGTAAGTGTTGCAGAAGATGTCAAGTTGAGGCTGTCTCTGCAAAAGGGTCAGGATGAAAAGGAGGTACAGGAAGAAAAGAAGGTGCGGCCAGCGAGGGCATCGGCACAAACAGCAAGGCAGAA
This sequence comes from Eunapius fragilis, assembly GCA_963681505.1. Classification (NCBI taxonomy): domain Eukaryota; kingdom Metazoa; phylum Porifera; class Demospongiae; order Spongillida; family Spongillidae; genus Eunapius; species Eunapius fragilis. Next base: position 175,659 of record OY811972.1, read on the forward strand.
GATTACAGAGTGGATGAAATCAAATTGAACTGATAGTTCGTTGACTAGTTCTCACTGGTCAAGATGGGGAGTGTGCGATATTGTGTTACATAACTGATTGTAATACCTCACGTGATTATTGAATTATAGTTTTTTTTTGCCTACAGTGACACGCCGAATCTAGCTAGTCCGAGTTTGCGCTCATTAGATAGATCATGAATTGTCATACAATGATAACACAAGGGTTATACTGCAGATTAGATACCCCCCTCACACTTTACAGCTCACGGGACAAATTTTAATTCACACATGCTTTGAACTAATCAACGCCTCTATACTTGCAGATTAGATACTCCCACGCACTTTACTGCTAATGGGCAAAGTTTAATTTCATAACGTGCCTTGAACTAATCAACGCAGCATTCCTACAGGTTGCTATAGTTACAAAATTCTTTATCTCTAACACAAACAGTAATAAACTCTTACAGTAATGAGCGCTTCATTTTTCGCCGGTACTGGTCCACACCCCTCTTGCAAATTCTCGTTCTAGCTGGGCCTAGTTTAGGTTCAGTGTAAGGGGGATAAGTACATTGGCTTCACCTCACCCCCCTATCCTGGCATGACACACACAACTAATGCCCATTATTTCCACTAAGTGAAGCCAATGTACTTATCCCCCTTACACTGAACCTAAACTAGGCCCAGCTAGAACGAGAATTCGCAAGAGGGTCGTGGATCAGTACCGGCAAAAAATGAAAAGCTCATTACTGTAAAGTCTACTGTTTGTGTTTGAGATAAAGTAGCATTTGTAACTATAGCAACCTGTAGGAATGCTGTGTTGATTAGTTCAAAGCATGTGTGAATTAAAATTTGTCCCATGAGCTGTAAAGTGTGAGGGGGGTATCTAATCTGCAGTATAACCATAGATATTCTACCAGAGCCGGATTAAGCATTTAAAGGGCCTGGCGCAGGGAAAAAATAATGGGCTCCTATAGCAATAAAAGTCTTCCCGCAATATAATAATTATATTTATTTCATATAGCGTGCCCGCCTAAATATATATTGCAAGTTAGTGCATGCGCTCTCAATAAAATTACTTTATGAATTTTAAAAATGTATCTACTGAGCGTGCAATGAAACTGAATGAGCAATTTACCTGTTTGACTTTCCTTGCCTTGTAGAATTCGTATATACTCCATCTCTGTGCCTACATAACTCTGGACCAACTTGCAACCAATACTGCACCATTTTCTCGCTAATAGACCACAAAGCAGGATCGGTTTCCATCTGATGGATGAATGCTGCACTCTCCTGATCGACCTGATGAACTGTCTCAGTGAGCAGATCATCCATCGAAATAGATTCATTTGGTGCAACATCAATGCAAGCAGGTGTGGTTGGTGTTGGTGCCTCTTGTTGGCTCTGTATGTGCTGAGGCTGAAATAACATCATCGACATGATGAGTGCCAACTGTTACAGCATCCTCGGCAGTAGATGAAGATTCAAAAGGCTCGGATGGAAACTGATCTGCAGCCGACAAAGGAGTGCTAGATGCTGAAAAAAATGAACTGATTTTCGGATGTTTTGAAAAAAAGACTTTGACTTCTGCTTTTCTCCGCCGCTTTTCAGAGCCACTCAAGTGCTTTTTAATAGAAGACATCTATATTGCTCACTATAAGCATGCGAAAATCTCGAACGCGATGGGATTGACTTAGGCTGGAATGGCACGGTAACTTTATTCACTTTTATTGCAACGAACACAGATAGAATTGGAAATGGTCCAATGGATGCATAAGAAAAAGACCCTTTATTATATAGATAGACAAACCACAAAACAATGCTATCAGATAGGTGTGAAACAGCAGGCACAGGCATGTCCATGCAGGCATGGCAGGCATAGGCATGCAAGTTTTGGAATAAGTAATACTAATAGTCACTTCATTTGATCGTCAAGTAGCGCTAGACATCGCGTCATTAAAGCTTGCGCGCGCAATACAATAATTATTAAGAAAAAAATTATTAATTATAGCGGCTAAATGGTCCTCTGCCTTCGGTGGGCCCGGCGCTTTTGCGCCACTTGCGCCCCGGATAACCTGGCACTGTATTCTACACAGGGATTGGAAACGGATCACGTGGGCAATACATTGCTACGTCATCGTTGGAATGGATGACACCTTTAATTAGGTGACGACGGGCGTATTTCATTGTTCCGACTTTATTATCCTCGAACGCTGTGTAACAGTGACTGCTTTCTGCTCGAATAAGAGGTACATTGTGAAATACAGTGGTTTGGAGGTGTCTGACATCAATTTTGGGAGAATTATAGCGTAACCTACGACTGGCTTAGTTCTGGGCATTTTTAACTCATAGCGTTAAGGATAAAAATCGGTTTAAATTTGATTCAGAAGCAACTAAATGAACTACACAAACGACGATAGGTTAAAACCATTGTGTTCGTTGCATCAGCGTACAAGACGCGAAAACGCACGTTTTGATAGAGGGATGGTTGTGGGCATTTAGCAGTCCTAAATGCTGTTGTGGGTCGATTTGTGCTTCTATTCCGGATAGGAAACTAAATTTTACACAAACGACTATGAAAGACGCAGTGAAAGAACTCAAAGCGCGTTCTCTTTGCGCCGACAGAGACACATGTTCGTAGGCGCCATTGCTGGGGGCGGGTGCAACTTTGAGTTCAAACTTTCGCGATTGCATCACGCAGTAATTCCTTTGAACCTACATAGCACGAGCACAAGGAATAGGCCTCACCATAGATTATGCAGGCTTCGTACGAAGTCTATAATCAATATCTCTGCTATAATACACCTTACCTTTGCCATTTCTTACTAACTCTTAATAAATAACTCTTCCGGTCCAACGATGATGAAACCTGCTAATTGGTGCTAACGACATCCGTTTCCAATCCCTGGTAGAATATCTATGGTATAACCAACACAAGTAGGCCACGGTCTCATCTAGAAAACCACTCCCACTTCCGCCAGTCTCGATGCTCGCTCCACCCCCAATCCTAAAACACAACCTATCATCTCTCCCCATACTCTCCCTGTCCTTACACCCCTCTCTCCCCTATTTCCCCCCCCTCCCCCTTTCAACCCCATCACGACTGTGACACGCAACTCACCTTACTCCAAAGTCTTCAAAATGGCGGCCGTCCCTTTGAGATGCCGCGAACCAAACCATGCATCCGCGTCGTGACAGACACACCAAATGAGCTCCTGCCGGCTTCCCCCATACCCTACAAGTAGATTCCATTCTCCCCTACAACGAGAACAGCCACTTCCGAAAGACCCCTCGACGCGACAACTCTGAACTCATGACGTGAGTTGAGCTGAGTTCCCTAATATTTTGAGGTACCACCGCTATGGATTCGTGGTTTTCGACAATGACTAGCATTATGAATATCATTACACCCGCAACCCCAAACCCCCCCCCCTCCCCTCCTCCCCCAGGGGAAAAAGGCGCCAATTCTTTTACCAGAGCTCAGGCATACCGCACATAGCTTAAAAGTTACCAACTAGACGGATCCCCGCACCGGCCACAGCTTCTATCACATCCGAGATTAAACAACGTCTTTAAACAATGCGGGAATATACGCAGGCCCATGGGCAAGGCCGTCCCTGGACACCACGTGCCGCACACTTATCAATGCAACGACTACTGGCAGCGCTCAGAATACTATTCTGCCCTCACCTTGCTCTACATGTCTCGGCTGCCGCCCTTACGCTAATATAAATGTTCAGAAATCTCAGTCACGTGGTCGTAGTTGATACCGGTTCTGTGCTAACAATCGCGCGCCGCATCGATGAAACTGGCGAGATAGTTTATTTGAAATTATTCTTTAATATCCCAATGCGAGCACATTGATATAAACAATAGCTCAACATTTAGACTACTATATTGCTCTTTGCGCATATTGCGAGTCATTGTTTTAGGCATCACATTGATTCCGCTAATAAGCTACCGTTAGGATGGAACTCTTCAGCCGCGGAAAGTTTAGACAAGAGCAAACTCATGGCAGCTAACTTCGGACCATTTGGTTTACCACAAGAGTATTGGTCGTACAAAAGACTCTTGCGGGAAGTCATAGTTGATCAAGATACAATCATAGAATGGTGTTAATCTAACGGGCTTCTTGCACAGTCTCAACAGTGCTGTGCTTGCAACATTCCAATGCACTGGGAAACCTTTGATCGAGGAATCGATCGGTACAGGTACGAGATTTCGGAACTATTTATATGTTATCGACATGCAGGAAATTTACATGAACGTCATTAACCCTTACAGGTGGCGGTGTCCTAACAAACATTGCAGAAAGGCAAAATCCATCCAACATGATTCATGGTTTTCCATGAGTCATCTCTCGTTAAAGCAGATCCTGGAACTTACTTTCCTATGGACGGAGGATATGTCGGGGGAAACAGTTAGGAAATGGGTTGGTGTGAATAAGAACACGGTCGTCGACTGGTTTATCTTTTGTCGCGATTTGTGCGCTATGTACTATCCAGTTTGTCAATCCTTTCAACGGTGCCCATACCCAGTCCATTGAATGTACCTGCATGGCTCACGCCAAAAAGAAGTATAAAAGAATGCATGGTACCTCAAAACCTCTCTTCGGAACGTATTTAATCGAATTCATGTGGCGCAAGAAATTTGGGAAGGACACTCCGTTTATGAACTGCAACAAGGCTTCTGATTGAAAAGGAAAAATGAAATAGACCTATATTAGCAGCATGTTAAATGTGCGTGCTAATATAGGTCTATTTCATTTTTCCTTTTCAATCAGAAGCCTTGTTCCCTTGCTTTTTACACCACCATCACCTTTGATCTATATACCACCAACCTTCTCACCAACCTTCTCGTGTAGAGAATGTTTTTATTACTTGTTTCCTAAATTTTTCTGGTGGATTTGGTATTGTATTTAGTTCTTGAAACGCATAGAATCAGGTAGCATAAACGTCAACTTGCGCGATGATGACAGATTTATATTAGAATCTGCAATTCTGTACCAAATATTACACTAGTCCCCAGACTATCTCCATTGAGGAGCAAAGGATTGATAAAGGTTAAAAGCGAAGCCATATAATAAAAAGGATAAATGTACTCTAAATAAACTGATCTCACGCTATAATCAGATAAACCATGCACCACAATACATGACCAAATTGACGCAAGCAACTTTGGCGTTATACACACATTTCAAACAGCGCATATTACTATAAAACGGAGAGACGCAGTATCTCTACCGCTGTAACTAAACTATTCCTTCCATTTTAGCAATATACCATGCATGTGCATAATTTATCATCCAACATTTATCGATGCCGTAATGTACCTTTGGGTGGTCGTTTTGAACAGAGGCCTTCTTTTTCTCAGGATTTGCCTTGTAGCTGTCGCGAACAGAGGCCTTCTTCTCAGGATTTGCTCAATAGCGCGCACGGGCTTTAGCTTTACACTCTTGCGATGACTTTATTTCTTACACTTCGTCTTTGGTTTGGAGGTATTCCGCTCGTTGTTGCAATCTCTTCTTCTGTGTACGTGAAAGCATTTTTTAGAACAAGTGTTACATTGCATGGGAAAACCAGCGAATTTAATAACGGCTGGTTATTTTATATTGGCTGCGTAATGTACCTAGTGATGTAATGCGCTATTTGTAGATCAACGCCAAATAAGGAACTACTCACTTTATTTAATTGCCCGATCGGTTAGGCGTCTAACAGACCCCCAAAGATAACCTGCGGACGCATCCTGAAGCGATTGGTACACTTGGCGTGCTTTACAAACATTCCTGTCGTGAGTTATACTCTCCGGAAGGAACTGAGAAGAATAAGAAGCCGACGGAGGAGAAATTTTAGGTGGGACTGGGTACGGACGATGGGGACGAGTATTTTTGTTCTCTAAAAGTACATCGTCTTATGACACAGATACAGCGCTAAAATATTATCCTTTTTGATATCGCTCCATTGCCATTAAGAGCGAAGTGATCCGATTCTTAAATGTCCCGCTAGACGTGAGTGTCGTTTTTATAATGACATTCATGATACTGTAGGATTCCTATATGGAACCTACTCGCATAGGTTCCGATTGAAACGTGGACATTAGGTCCACGCCCGCTGTGAATATTAAGTACCTAGCAACATGGCTCATTTGTTCCGTAGCAAAGCCTACCTTGGAAAAAACCTTTTTGTCTAGGCTGGTAATCGCCTGGTTTCACGAAGTAACAGGAAGTGTGCACAGAGAAAGCAGTTAGTAAAACGTGGTGCATTTTTCTTGTCATAAAAACATTTTGTACTTTCGCTATACAAATTAATACGGAAGAATCCTCGTGAGACATCGTGTGAACATTTCGTGTTTTTGACTAAACCTCCCGATAATTTGGTGTGAAAAAGGTATGGGATAGTAACCTGAACTTGTTGTTTGACATTTTGTTGTCCATACGTTACTACTCGATTTTATGTGGGAGTTATGGACGTCAGAATAAGTTGCTTTTTAACGCGTTAATTTAAGATGTTGCGTGTCCGTTGAAGCTCAAGCACACGACGCTTACGTGTGCGTTTGCTCAACTGTGTGATGGGGGCTTTTGGCACTGTCACACGAGCCAACGTCAATGGCTGTAGGTGTAAGTTAAATAACAACAATCATTATTGATTATCACTTACTGTTCCTCCAGTTGGAATGTGAATGCAGTTCTCCTTTGAAGCATCCAACATTCTGTGCACAACGGTATGCACAAGCTGCATTTCCTCTCTGTTGACCTCATCAGTGCAAGTGTGTGTGTCATAATCAACAGCTCTCACATTCCTCTTGCATGATGCACACGACACCATCACGTCATTTAGCAGCAGCTGAACCATTCTGGATGCTGGCTTTAGTTGTGTGCACTCCAATGGACTGGTGTCATAGCAGCAGGGACAAAATGTACCCCTCAGGTGGATCCATTCAGTCAGACAGCGAGCACACACAAGTCTCTCGCATGGCAACTGTATTGGCCGTCTGAACACACTGAGGCAAATGGGACAGTTTAGCTCACTAATAGCAGAAAGTAGCTGTGTATTGGCCAATGGTGGTACAATGGAATTTTGAATGGTTTCTGATGGTGCCATGGCCATGATGTGCTGTACAACTTGGGCTGGAGTGTTGCCAGATATCTCAGCTAGGGGCCGTCGTGCCTTAGGAGGCATACCTTTACTGCATCCCTATATGCATAAGGGGATTTCCCTTTGAACAATTGCATTCACCAGTACATACCTTACAGCTGTGGATTGTATGGTTATACCAGTCACGTAAGGTTTCAGACCACGCTTGTAAGGTTTCTTGTGTATGGCAGCTGTTGTGACATGCTTCATAGTGAGGTAGCACTTGTTGCAAAACATTGGTGGGTGGATCTGATGGCAATCCTTGTGTTGCAATGTGAAATGCCGACAGCAGCTCCTCGTCAAATGCAACACACTGATACATGCACGGGTATCGTTTTTTAGCTGCTGGTTTTGTGCTAACTTTGTGTTGTTTGCACCCACACACCCTACACAACTCATCCAATTTGCACCTGTGTACTGCAGACGCCATCGATCCTGTGGTGTGCGGTTCGATTATTCAAATTTATACCATAGCGCTCGAATAGGAATTAAGACCCGTTACAGACCGTGTAGTAACTTATTTCATTCATAGAAATACTCACCGCAGCTCGCTTGCTTGGTGAAACGTTTTTGAAGCTTATCTATCGGGAGGATTGGGAGTACCACCCTTAGAAAACCTGCTATAGAGCTCTTTCATCGCGTGATCCGTAGCAGCAATCATGTGATATATTAGTTGACGTAATCAATTATCCGCCATATTGGTGCTCGGGCATTCCGCTCTTTTAAACGTAAAGCATGTCAAAGCTGTCTTTGTATGCAGATAGCTTGCCTCCAGATGCAAAGACTCGATATATGGATAAAATCGAAAGCATTGGTGGGTTAGATCCGTTCTCATCTGACTTCGTTGGAGAAAAATCGGACGTTGTACCACCAGTTAGTGGATGCGATTTGGTGTCGTATTTAGTATCGCAGACCAGTTTTATAACTAGCAAACAGTTCAAAGCCCATAAATCTCTGGAAGCTTATAACCAGTTTGTTAGTGGATGGGTGAAAGACATACAAACGCACATCGTCTCGGTGGACATACCACCGCTACTTTCATTCAGTTCCCTATCCACAGCCCTTGACTTTGCCGCAACTCCTGGTACACTGCACTTTTTATTCGCATTCTGTTCTCTCTTAGTAGCTGCGCGCCGTCTTTTCGAGTACCTAAGGAGCCGTTCAATGTTGCTGTTACTTGGGCTTTTCTTACATATACCCGCCATATTGGTGCTCGGCTGAAATGGGAGTCTGCGTTGTCGACCAGTGTTTTACCAATTCTATGGTAGGCAAGGGCACAAGATTGTACAGGATACCTAAAGTAAGAGCCCAGTATGGTGAATATGAGCTAAAATTGTCACAGAGACTAAGGAACGGCTTCCTGGCTGCAATCGGTCGTAAAGACTCGGCGTCACTTCATAACGCTCGGATATGTTCCCTGCACTTCATCAAGGGCAAACCAGCGCAGTCACTGTATAGTGAATTAGACCAAGATTGGCTGCCTTCACTGAATCTTCCGGCACGATAACGTCATTACATTTACGTGATTAATTGCTTTTTGTCATGTGACCATGAAAGAGCTCTATTATTAAACCCTCGTTAAATCCATTTATGCGCACAGGCTGTAGCATCTTATAACGAGCCATTTTTAAATGCGCCTTTACATACAAAGTATTTGTAATATGTGTGCAGCACCATTCATGTACTGGTTTTTATTTTGCTTCACTGATTTTTGCATAAAATAGCTCCAAAGTTGGTGGTTTAATAATGAGGTTTGTCACGCCATTTTCAATATATGCCGTAATCCAGTTCACACGATCTAATTGTAAAACCTAATGGCACGTACGTAACAGCCGTGAATCGCCAGTTAGTTTTTGCTCCGCCAAATAGTTCTCTCCGCCATTACATCTTGTCAGTACGGTATTCCCGCATTGTTTAAAGACGGTGTTTAATCTCGGATGTGATAGAAGCTGTGGCCGGTGCGGGGATCCGTCTAGTTGGTAACTTTTAAGCTATGTGCGGTATGCCTGAGCTCTGGTAAATAAATTGGCGCCTTTTTCCCCTCACAGAGGGGGAGGAGGGGGGGGGGTTGCGGGTGTAATGATTTCATAATGCTGCAGAGGCGGATACAGGGGGGGGGGGGGGGGGGGTTCAGGGTGTCCGGACACCCCCCTTCCAGCCGATCATGAATAAATTAACGCGACCATATCTTAACCACTTCTGGTTATCATGGCGACAAAGCGGTCAGCAACGATACTCACGTTTTTCTCAAAACGAGTGAAGCAAACAGGTAATCATTTAGCACGAGAGTTCGCCGTATTGCCAGTGAAGGTGGAAGTATAGAAATAATGACTATTTTATTTTAATTGGTTAGCTACCATGGTTACAGCAGACCAGCCACTTGTAGAAGCTGAAGGCAGTTCCGGTTCGGGGTATGCACATGCAGCAGATAATTTTAGAGGTTCGTCGCAGCATCAAACATCGGATGTTGGCGGTACGATATGGTGTTGATTTTTTCTTCGCTGTACAATAGTTTTAAATGTATACATGTATACCATGCAGAATCACACAGTTGTCTCCAGAGTGCCTGTTGCTCCACATCTCGTTGCAGTGACTCCCTAGGCAAGTTTGTAGAAATATAGAGTTAGTAGAACTCTAATTCTTTCTGTATAGATTGTGCTCCAGAGATGTCATTGCACCACTCCTTTGGTAATACTGGCAGCCAATTGACAGCACACTCTGAAATCAGTACACCTGTCACACCAGGTACATTAAATGTGTTTAAAGTGCACAGTATCATTTGTAGTCGGCAATGATGTGCATATATCTACACAACCATTACAACTGAACAACAGGTTATAGTTATCGTTGCAGTATAATTACTGAAGTCATCACTTTATCTAGTTACATAATTTAAAGGCAACTGATGTTTGATATTAATTATAACTGTTGCAGCTTATGAAGATACTGACACCCTTGTCACGTATTCACATGACATTGGTGAAGTGGCCAGTGGTACGATACAGTCCACGTCACTTTCAGCTCAAGAAAAGGCCAGTTTTTTGAAAAATCATTTTGTTCCAGGCAAAGATTACAAATTTTCCACACAAATCTTGCCAAAAGAAGGTGGAAAAAAGCAGAAGATGCTCACGTTTCAACATTCTTGGCTTGAGCAGCACAAATGGCTAGTATATAGCCCATCGCAACAAGGAGGGTTTTGCAAGTTTTGTGTGCTGTTTCCTCCCACAACTTCTCAAATCAAAACAGGTGTTTTGGTATCCATTCCAATGAAGAAGTTCAATAAAGCAACAGGGAAGTGTGGTTATTTAGCTATGCATGAACAACTTGAATATCATAAAGATGCGGTAGTAAGGAGTATGTCCTTATGTGAAAGGTTGGAACACCCAGAATAAAGCTTACCTTATAAAATTTCAAGTCTGAATAAGGAGTTGTATGAAAAAAATTTCAGTATTTTAAAATCAATAGTAAAGGCAATAATATTTTGTGGAAAACAAAATGTACCTTTACGTGGTCATCGAGATGATAGCACATCTACAACAGTTAATAAAGGAAATTTCTTGGCTCTTTTGCACCTCATGGCTGAAACTGATACTGTATTAAAGGACCATCTTGAACAAGGAAAACGAAATGCTAAATGCACATCAAAAACAACACAAAATGAGATCATATCAATTATTGCTGATTATATTCGAGAAAGAACAACAAAATCATTACAGCTTTCAACCAGTGTTTTTCAATCATAGCTGATGAAGTTACTGGGAAGTATGACAATAAAGAAATATTATCTATTTGTGTTCGTTTTATTGAGGGGGTGAATATTAGTGAAGTGTTCTTGGATTTTGTGGAGTTAATAAGAACAACAGGAGCACACATTGCAGAAGCTATTATGCTAAGCCTGGCCCAAAACAAGGTCGACATACTCAAATGCAGAGGATAAGCTTATGATGGTGCAGCTGCTATGTCTTCTGAAAGAGTTGGAGTGCAGGCAAGAATAAAGGTTGTGTGCCCACTAGCTTTATATACCCATTGCAGAAGCCATGTTCTTAACCTTAGCATAGCCTCTGCTTGCAAGGTTCCTCAAATAAGTTCTATGGTAGATGTTATTAATGAAACATTCAAGTTTTTCAATCATTCTCCCAAGCGACAAAGATTTTTTGAACATATTTTGGATGCTTTTGAATCAGATTGTACCAAAAGCAAGCTTCTTGGACTTTGTCGGACTCGTTGGGTGGAGACGCATACATGTTATGAGACATTTTATGAACTGTATGTCTATATTTGCTGCTGCTTAGAAGCTATAATTAATACTTCTGTGTATCTAGATAAAAATTTGGACCAAAATTGGGATTGGGATTCTGATTCAAAAGTAAAGGCACAAGGTCTCTTGCATTCCTTGAAGTCAACGCAAAACATTGTGTCATTTTTGGTTGCAAAGAATGCTCTAGAATTAATTAGACCTATTGCTGTTAAACTACAGAAGAAAGACCAAGACATTGTCGCAGCATCGAATATGATTGATGAAACAATAAGTAACATTAAGGATTTTAGAGAGAATATTGAAACAGAGTTTTGTGATTGGTTTTCAGATGTTAAAAGAATTGTTGAAGCTGTTGGTAGTGAAATTAGTGTACCACGAATTGCTGGGAAACAGACTTATCCTGCAAATGCCACAACAGATGGTGCTACACCTGAAGTTTATTACCGTGTGAATGTTGCAGTCCCATTTTTAGATCATTTACATCAAGAAATGAGTAGTAGATTTGACCATGAGAACAGAGTAGGTAATGAATTGTTTAATTTAGTTCCAAGTATAATTATTACACTAAGTAATTTACAGCCATTAGTGGAAGGTTTGCTCTTTTGGAAACTTGACATGCCTTCACCTTCTTCACTTTTATGTGAAATTAAGTTGTGGCAAAAGCACTGGACAAAAAGATCTGAAGTTTCTGATATCCCTGAAGATCTGTCTACAAGTTTTGTCAGCTGTGATGCAGACGTGTATCCAAATATCATAGTACTATTAAAAATAGGGTGTACTCTTCCTGTATCTAGCTGTGAAGCTGAAAGGTCTTTCTCTGGCTACAGAAGAGTAAAAAGTTTTATTCGAAGTTCAATGACTACAGAGCGACTTGCCGGTCTAACTCTAATGCACCTGCATAATGACATTGAAATTAATGTTGACCTAATTTGCCAACAGTATATTAGTAAATATAACAGAAGAATGTTTAAATGTTGTATTTTGTTCGAGTAAGCCATGTTGCATTTCATTTGTACATGTCATTGCATTTCATTTGTACATGTCATGTCATTCATATATATTGCTGTGTTAAAAAAAGTTAGTTTCCCGGATTTACATGCATTGCATGACACATGATACAATAACGTATTTAGCATTATATAGTACGGGTTTTGAATAGATACAGGATGCTTGCATGCGTACACATGTATCATTGGTCCTGACGCAATAATATAAATTTTCTAGAAACGAGCGCCGAAGTTGACGCGTACAAGTGAAATGTACGCGTAATTATATAGTCTCAAGTGCGTATGAAAGAAGTTGTGGTAGAGGTCACTTATTTGATATAAACCCTTTTTCGCCGATATTTAAATGAGGTACTTTGTAACCCGGCCTGATTATAGTTTAAATGCGACTGAGCTACGTACATCATGCACACAAATCACGATTTATGACCATTTCAGATGCATGCATCTATACTGTGCTAAGCATGGGTTTTTGGAAGCTAATTAATGATGCAAAAAGCGTTGGTTAGCGTCATTACCAACCGGTGGTTGGTAATGACGGAACCTCAAATAGGAAAATGCCACTGTATCCCCTCCCAGAGGCGTATTTAGGGGGGGGGGGGGGGGGGCTCAGGGGGCTCGGGCACCCCCCTCCGTCTCAAGAATGGGCGTGGTTGCCAAAAATTTCGCGCGCGCAAGCTTTTCAGCACCCTCCTCCAGCACATTCTAGATACGCGCTTGTATTGGGCCAGACCCCCCCCCCCCCCCCCCCGCTTTTCGTACCGGGCCCGAAACCGACAGCACCCCCCCCCCCCCCCCCCCCCACGCTTTTCGTACCGGGCCAGAAACCGACAGCACCCCCCCCCCCCCCCCCCCTCCCCCGCTTTTCGTACCGGGCCAGAAACCGACAGCACCCCCCCCCCGCTTTTCGTATCGGGCCTGAGCTTAAGCACCCCCCTCGCTGAAATCCTGGATACGCCATTGCCTCCTTCACACCCGTCACTCATGCAGGGGCATAGGAACGTATTTAAAAGTGGGGGGGCTGAAGTGAACTTGATAAAGTGGGCGTGGTCATTTATGTGCCATGACGTATATTACGCCATGGCCCGCGATACTAACAAACCGTGTATAGTCGCATGGCCGTAGACAACTTTCAAAGTTTGGGGGGGGGGGGGGGGGGGGGGGGAGGCTATAAAAACTTGGGGTGCGTGCCCCCTCCTGCCCCCAGATAGTAGGTTTGGGCATAGATTATTTAGACAGGGATTGGAAACGGATCACGTGCACGCCAATTAACAGCTCCGTCTGTGTTATAGCGGAAGATAGGTTATTGTAGTAGTTATTAAGTCTGGAATGGCAAAATGAGTAGCAAAAAACCAACCTTCAAACCCCGTTAATACTATTTACAAAAGTACCCACAGGCCCAGAAAGGACAGCAGTCTTACTCTATTCGTGCCGTGTCCCAAATGATTGACGCGATGTAAAGCCAACTTTTTAAAACCTCATACCAACACTCCCTGGCTTAGTGCATAGCCCAGTTCTATCGCAAAATGAGTGCACTAGAGGTTGAAACCTTCAACCTCCGTTAATACTATTTTTAAAAGAAGCTATACGCCCAGAACTGACAGTATTCTATATTCGCGCCGTATCCCTAATGATTGACCCGAGAGTCGATGTAAAGCCAACTCTTTATAACCTCATACCAACACTCCCTGGCATAGCCCATAGCTCAGTTCTATCGCAAAATGAGTGCACTAGAGAAAAATACCTTCAAATCCTGCTAATACTATATACAAAAGTAGTATACGCCCAGAACTGCCAGTACGGCCTAGTCTATTCGTGCCGTGTCCCTAATGATTGACGCGATAGTCGATGTAAAGCGAACTTTTTATAACGTCATACCAACACTCCCTGGCTTAGTCCATATCCCAGTTCTATCGCAAAATGAGTGCACTAGAGGATGAAACCTTCAAACCACGTTTACACTATTTACAAAAGTAGTTATACGCCCAGAACTGCCTGTATGTCTAAAACACTGTTTCGTGCCACGTTATGTTTTCAAAGCTAGGGGAAAGGGCAAAACCTATCCAGTTCTATTCAGATTGCTACGAAGAGCTTATTTACAAAAAATCAAGGTCAAAAAACGTACAGAACAGTTTTTGCACGCCCAGAAAGGATTCACATAGCTTCATTTCTCAGTTTTTATTAAAAGCTCCCGAAGATTCGTTCACTAGAACTTCAAACACGTTTCTAGACAAACCTTACCTTTCATGAATTGGGTGGAACACATTCGAGACTCTACATGATACGGATTTCACCAAAACCAGCTATAAGACATTTTCCCGCCAAACTCAAAAGGTGCTATCCATTATAATATTGACGGCACATAGCCTTCTACCGTAAAATGTATGGCTCACGTGACCCGTTTCCAATCCCTGTCTAAATAATCTATGGTTTGGGGGAGCGCTGTTAGTGTAAGCTCCCCCAATGGGGTCTGGGGCTTCGCCCCAGCCGCTTTAACCGTTTCCTTATTTGTTGTTAGCAAAAACTTAACATTAAATGCACCCGGCTCTATACGGTATAGCAACGAATGCTACTGCTATATATGTTAGTTAGTTGACGTTTTCAAAAATCACTTGCTCCCGCGGAGATTTTTTGATCAGCTTTGTCATTTCTTCGATACTAGTAGTGTCTAATGTATCACGAAGGATTACATTTGCCTTTACTGCGTCTTGAACAGCTAAGTTCAGAGCATGGCCATAGCAATGGGTATACAAAGCCCTATGCTCTTTTCGAAGTATAGTAGTTGATACATATGTTCTACAGCCTGCCATTGTAGTTAACAAGCCCACTGTCCACGACAATTCTGAAGTGAAGGGATAACCTCACCAAAATGTCTTCTATTGTTCGGATGATGCTTTCTCCAGAGATAGAGTCCATGCTGTGGACTATACTCTACTCACGATCGACCGCTATCAATGATTACAGTTAATTCTAATTATACGAGATACGGTTAACATTTTAATACTTTCTCACAAGGAAAATTTAGGGTGTTCAAGCCCCCCCCCCCCCCCCCCAAGCCCTCCCTTGTTTACGGCCTTGATATTATTATTACGTGCCCGTTACTGTATTTCGCCATGAAGCACGTGTAACATGTACATATCCCGCAATAATTAATTATTCATACTCAATAATAAAAGTGGGGGGGCTAGCCCCCCACACATTTAAAAGTGGGGGGGCTATACTAATAGTCCCCTCAGCCCCCCCCCCCCCCCCCCCCCCCCTTCCTACGCCTATGGTCACGTTCTCCCGTACACGTGTTCATTTTTTGTGCCACTGAAGAAGGCTACGTGCCGAAATATATATACGGAATCACAGGGGCGGATGCAGGATTTTGGCGAAGGGGGTGTCCGATATGAATAATTGACGAGGGGAAGGGGCGCGCGCTTCGCGTGCGAAAATTTTTTTGGTGCGCATTCCAATTTTTCCACAGATTGTACATGTAAGGGGGCCGGTGATTGGAAACTAAGGCAATCAACACCAATAAATGAGTGACACTCCTTTACATTCTGCCGGGTTTCCAGGCTATTGTAGTCTTATGGATTTAATTAAATGGCTGTGTTGTTACATGCATGCATGCGGTTTCCTTTGCTATTTGAACCACTTAAAATTTACCGAAAAATTGTTTTGCACACATTCCACAGATTGTACATTTAGGGGATTAGAAACGGAAACAATCATAACCAATAAATGCGTGCCACTCCGTTACGTTCTGATTTCCAGGCTATTGTGGTTTTGCGGATTTATACGGCTAGTGTGTTTCGTCGCGATTTGCATTGTACGTTACATGCGCCGGCTTAGTTTCTTTGTTAAAATTTATAATTTAAAATTTAAATTTGCAATGGTTTTGCAGTAAGGTGCATTCAACCTTGATGGGTACTAATAATAGAGCACGATTCAAAATAGCTGCGGAAAGAATCGCTCTATATTACGACCGTGGGTTAGCATTTTGGAATACATTTATCTTACGTATAAATACCAGCCTACTACGTATCTCGCAATTTACAGAACTAAAATATAGTACTAACCAATGAATAAGCAATAAGATAAGCTATTTAGCAACTTCACGAAGTGCACTCCGTAGAAATGTATGTCTCACGTGCGACACGTCATATGCTAATTATATTCATATTCAGGTTCGAGGGGGGGGTCCAGACACCCTGGACCCCCCCCCCCCCCCCCTGGATCCGCCACTGGTCAATCTGTTAATGTCTATTGTCCTGAGTGTCCACCCGGGGGTACAAATGGACACCCGGGTGGACAGCAAAAAAAGTTTTTGCCGTTCGGTCATGGAAGGGACCTAGTGGCATTTAACGGTACCGGCTTATAGAACAAGTCTATTTAGGATCGGGCCGAGATAAGTAAGGCTTAAATCCTTTCGATACCCGAAAACGAGCCGTGCTAGCAGACCTATCCATTACGCTCCGTGCGGTACGTACATATCGTATACGAGCTACGTAAGGTAAGTTTTTTTTGCCAACGTTCATACAGATAGTAAAATAGCTGTTTCTCTGGACTAGTGTTTGTCAACAAAAGGTGATAGAGAGCTTTCAGCTGTCTGTTTGCTGGTAGGGCTATGTTTATAAGAACATGTACGCGTATAGACTATACTCGTACATGACCTTTAAACAATATAGGCCTAAACAAACGATAAATGAAATTCAATGTTTAGCGTGGTTTTGAGAAGTCAAGTATCTCAATGCATGACTCCTGCAACAGTAAAGTATCTCAATGTATGACTCCTGGAGGAATCAAGTATGTCAGTATGTATGACTCCCACAGGAGTCAAGTATCTCAATGCATGACTCCTGCAGGAGTCAAGTATCTCAATGTATGACTCCTGTAGGAGTCAAGTATCTCCATGTATGACACCTGCAGGAGTGAACTGTCTCCATGTATGACTCCTGCAGGAGTCAAATATGTCAGTATGTATGACTCCTGCAGGAGTCAAGTATCTCTATGCATGACTCCTGTAGGAGTCAAGTATGTCAATATGTATAAGACTCCTGCAGTTGTCAAGTATGTTATTATGTGTCACTCCTGCAGGAGTCGAAAGTCTCTATGCATGACTCCTGTAGGAGTCAAGTATGTCAATATGTATGACTCCTGCAGGAGTCAAGTATGTCATTATGTGTATGACTCCTGCAGGAGTCAAGTATCGCAATGTTTGACTCCTGCAGGAGTCAAGTACGTCAGTGTATATGACTCCTGCAGGAGTCAAGTATCTCAATGTATGACTCCTGCATGAGTCAAGTATGTCAGTATGTATGACACCTGCAGGAGTCAGGTATCTCAATGGAACTCTCGCAGGATTGATCTTTCTCCATGTAAGACTCCTGCAGGAGTCAAGTACATGTATGTCATTATGTATGACTCCTGCAGGAGTCAAGTATCTCAATTTATGACTTTTGCGGGAGTCATGTATGTCATGATGTATGACCCCTGCAGGAGTCAAGTATCTTAATGCCTGACTCCTGCAGGAGTCAAGTATGTCAATATGTATGACTCCAGCAGGAGTCAAGTATCTCAATGTATGACTCCTGCAGGAGTCTAGTATGTCAGTTTGTATGACTCCTGCAGGAGTCAAGTATCTCAATGTATATGACTCCTGCAGAAGTCAAGTATGTCAGTTTGTATGACTCCGGCAGGAGTCAAGTATCTCCATGTATGACATCTGCAGAAGTCAAGTATGTCATTATGTATGACAACTGTAGGAGTCAAGTATCTCAATGCATGACACCTGCAGGAGTCATATATGTCAGTATGTATGACTCCTGCAAGAGTCAAGTATCTCAATTTATGACTTCAGCAGGAGTCAAGTATGTCATGATGTATTACTCCTGCAGGAGTCAAGTAATTCTATGCATAACTCCTACAGCAGTCAAGTATGTCAATATGTATGACTCCTGCAGGAGTCAAGTATCTCCATGCATGACTCCTGCAGGAGTGAACAATCTCCATGTATGACTCCTGCAGGAGTTAAGTATCTCATTGTATGACTCCTGCAGGAGCAAGTATGTGTGTATGTATGACTCCTGTTCGCAATGTTTTGCAATCCGCCCCTTAATTTCATCCTACTCCGCGCCACACATCACAGCGAAACCGTTACATGGACACGTTAACGTCTCATCACGTGACCTTACCCGTCTCTTTGATGTAGGCGGATACCGTTGAAATCAATTTCAACGGGCCGTCTGTGGACTGAGAGTGGACGGTAACGTCTCTTTCCCCGTCACTCTTTCACGTCATTTAATCCGTCTCTTCGGTAAATCGACGGTTAAAGAGGTTCGCTTTTTACCGTGTCGTACCGTCGGTACGTAAGGTTGGGTTTTAGGCAACCGCGCCGCTCCTATCCATGCAGCACCACACCATCACATGCACCTTTCTCAGATTCTGAAGCAGTTTTGAAAATAGATACATAGGGATGTACGAAAGGGAAATGCAAGTATTTTGCTCGATCTCTGTACGTATTGATGTACAAAACAACTGTACTGGTAGGATTCTGTCCTGTTGAAAGATATGATTATAGGATGAGAACCACACGAAGTACTTGCTTAAACACAATTGCGGTAGTGATGACACGGGCGTGAAACCTGTACGACAGTACACAACTTTCTCGTCATCAAACCTTCATCTGTTAAAAAAGTCGCAGGTGAGATTCTTTTGCACATACCTCATTGCGCTCCAAAGACAAACAAAGTAACTTCGCGGAAAGGCACTGTAAGCGAGGAAACAAAAATCATAAGCCCAACAATAATACAACAACTTAAAGATTGGAAAGAGTAAACCGTAATGCATGCGAAAGGCATAACTCTCTTGCCAGCAAACGTTCATCTGTTACAAAAAAATTACATACTTGTGACGCATTGGCATACCTCATGGCGCTCCAGAGTACGACGTGGAAAAGGTAAGCGAGAGGAAAAACACGTATCAGACATCAACTTACATAACGAAAAGCACGTATACTTTCGCGTTACAACCTATTCGATTTCCTGTAGACGAAAGAAGAGGGTTCGACACAACAAAAATGGCGCCTACCGACACATTAATCTGATGAAAGCTACGCCCATGAGGTCCACACCACCCAGGAGACTAGTATGTGTGTTACATCTGCTGATTTTGAAGCACTCAGGACATGTAGATCTACACTCGTATTCCCCACAGGGGTGACAGTAACGTCGCTTGCCGCTCATTTTGAAAGGAGGTGACTTATATCACGTGACCATGACGTCAATAACTATGTGGACGGTACCGATTACCATATAATTGAACTGGCAGGTCTAACTAACTATATATATTAAGCAGCATTCGTCTGTTAGCGTGATTATATATGCATTTATAACTTTAGGCATATGCATGTTTATGCAAGCTCGCCCTTTACGTGCATTACCAGCGGGTGGAAAGCGATTGACAAATATATGACTCGGTTGCATGCTCCAAGAACACAGTTACCAAAAATTGCTATAGTGCCCCGCCCCTCATGGAGAAGTTCATCCTACCTGTACATGAAGAACAGTGCTGGATAAGGCCTACAATTGCATGTGGTAGTCGGGGTGGGGATAGGTGCCGTTCGCCTTTCTATTTACTTTCACCACTAAATGTGCACTATGAATGAAATATACGAAAACATACATACACATGTACACAATTTCAAACAATGACATAACATCATCGCAGCAAAAATCTGTAAGAAGAGAAGGCAGAGAATAAAATTAAAAAGCAAGAGCCACAATAGCAACTTCACTCCCCACATACCTGTCCTCCATACTACTTTACATGGAACGTAAAAAATCCACCAACCAGCTCACACGAGTTGGACATACCCCTCAAAGTCACATGACCACAATTTGTGGTCTGGCACGGCCTACGAATGGAAACCTTATCATGGATATTCTGAAAAGTGCCTATCTCCACACAACAGTACATGAAACGTAAAAATCCCCTTAGCGACTCACCTGATTGGACACACCCATTAAAGTCACTTCCCCACAACCAGTACAACTGGTCTGCAATGGCCTACAAATGGAAACCTAGTAAGATATGTATTGCCATTGATATTCTCAAAAGTGCCTATATCCATACAACAGTACATGAAACGTAAAAATCCCCTTAGCGACTCACCTGAGTTGGACACACCCATCAAAGTCACATTCCCACAACCAATACAACTGGTCTGGTATGGCCTACAAATGGAAACCTTGTAAGATATGTATTGCCATGGATATTCTGAAAAGTGCTTATCTCCATACAACAGTACATGAAACGTAAAAATCCCCTTAGCGACTCACCTGAGTTGGACACACCCATCAAAGTCACATTCCCACAACCAGTACAACTGGTCTGGTATGGGCCTACAAATGGAAACCTTGTAAGATATGTATTGCCATGGAAATTCTGAAAAGTGCTTATCTCCATACAGCAGTACATGAAACGTAAAAATCCCCTTAGCGACTCACCTGAGTTGGACACACCCATCAAAGTCACTTCCCCACAACCAGTACAACTGGTCTGCAATGGCCTACAAATGGAAACCTTGTAAGATATGTATTGCCATGGATATTCTCAAAAGTGCCTATCTCCGTACAACAGTACATGAAACGTAAAAATCCCCTTAGCGACTCACCTGAGTTGGACACACCCATCAAAATCACATTCCCATAACCAGTACAACTGGTCTGCAATAGCCTACAAATGGATACCTT
The DNA here is from genome assembly GCA_963681505.1 of Eunapius fragilis. NCBI lineage: Eukaryota > Metazoa > Porifera > Demospongiae > Spongillida > Spongillidae > Eunapius > Eunapius fragilis. Next base: position 196,789 of record OY811972.1, read on the forward strand.
GTAAGATATGTATTGCCATGGATATTCTGAAAAGTGCCTATCTCCATACCACTGTACATGAAACGTAAAAATCCCCTTAGCGACTCACCTGAGTTGGACACACCCATCAAAGTCACTTCCCCACAACCAGTACAACTGGTCTGGTATGGCCTACAAATGGAAACCTAGTAAGATATGTATTGCCATGGATATTCTGAAAAGTGCCTATCTCCACGCAACATTACCCTGGTTTGATTCTGTATCTCTGACTCTGAATCAGAAATGTACGGTTTTGTTCATGTCCACTGTATACAAAGCAAGTAACACAGACGTGAGGTACAATCTCCGCCACATTGCTGATGAAGTGGTTTTACATGAAGCCTTACCATCGTTGGTGAATTCATGATCAAATTTAGTAAGTCTACCTACGTGTTCGTACGCACCAGCCAACTGGTGCTCGAAGTACGTAGATTTGCAAACGTCGACTCCGCAGTCACGTCGTTTGCCGCTCATGACTTCACATTCAATTTTAACGTAAGTGCCTTTTCATGCGGTTTATCGCGTAGTGTGCTTTAAATTGAACGCAAACATTTAATGACTGTAATTTTTAGGCTGAAAACATTAACTGGGGAATTTATGAATCAGCGTATGCAGGAACGGCACAGGATACATGAAATGTCAGAGAACAAGACTGGCAGAGGGGGTGAAATAGTCGCTTGGCATTCACCAAATAAGCTTAAGAGATGTAGCTGTTATCTGACAATGATGCCAGTTCATCATCATCTGGTTCAGTTGTAGAGTCACTAGTGAAAGCATCCATCACATCTGAGGTGAGAATGAGACATTATCATGGAAACACAAATGTACCTTTAGCTTGCCATTAAACTGTAATCGTTTGGAAGAGCTGTATTCATGTAAAACCATGTTAGCAAAGCAAGTAAATCTAAATAAATTTACTCACATATTTCTTTTCAGCTTTGAGGCAACAGCACTTGACCCCCGCCAAGTCCCCTGTAGATGTGCTATTTAGTAAACAGATTAAAAATACATTATTAAGTTTACTAGTACAGACTGGTCTAGAAGGCTGTGGACCAGGGTTGGTATCGTCATGAAGGGGAACTGAGACTCGTCTTGAAGGCTGTGGACTAGGGCTTGTATCATCATGAAGGGGACCTTGACTAGCAGAGACTCGTCTTGAAGGCTGTGGACCAGGGCTTGTATCTTCATGAAGGGGAACTTGACTAGCAGAGACTCGTCTTGAAGGCTGTGGACCAGGACTTGTATCGTCATGAAGGGGAACTTGACTAGCAGAGACTCGTCTTGAAGGCTGTGGACCAGGGCTTGTATCTTCATGAAGGGGAACTTGACTAGCAGAGACTCGTCTTGAAGGCTGTGGACCAGGGCTTGTATCGTCATGAAGGGGAACTTGACTAGCAGATACTCGTCTTGAAGGCTGTGGACCAGGGCTTGTATCGTCATGAATGGGACCTTGACTAGCAGAGACTCGTCTTGAAGGCTGTGGACCAGGGCTTGTATCTTCATGAAGGGGAACTTGACTAGCAGAGACTCGTCTTGAAGGCTGTGGACCAGGGCTTGTATCATCATGAAGGGGAACTTGACTAGCAGAGACTCGTCTTGAAGACTGTGGACCAGGGTTTGTATCGTTATGAAGGGGAACTTGACTAGCAGAGACTCGTCTTGACGGCTGTGGACCAAGGCTTGTATCGCCATGAAGGGAAACTTGACTAGCAGAGACTCGTCTTGAAGGCTGTGGAGTAGGTCTTGTTACGTCATGAAGGGGAACTTGACTAGCAGAGACTCGTCTTGAAGGCTGTAGAGCAGGGCTTGTATCTGCTTGAAGGGGAAGGATTATAATTTCACTCAATTACATTCATGCAGCTGCTACCAGTATATGTCAAGCGCCGTCTTTTTTTGTGCCATTCTGTGGTGCAGGTGGTGTGTCCAGCAGTTCTGCATAGTTTAAAGTATAGATGTTCGTAAACAAGATGCAACTCATCTGATCACCTGAAGAACTCTGTTGCCTTGCATTTGTCTGTAGGGTCTGGGCTGTAAATAAATAAATAAGATTAATTGGAGTTTTACTTTCAACAACTACATACAGTTCTGAACCTCTAAGAGTGCTAGGAATTGAGGCTCTAAATAGAAATGACATGAACAAATTTTATACCAAAACATTTGTCATGCAGTTACCATCAGGTCTGTTAGCTTGTCGTAATGTGCGGCAGATAAAGGAGAGTAAAACAGATAAATTCACTCAATTTCAAATCATTACTGGTTGTAACAGCCCATTCTGGTGCATTTTCAGGAGCATTTGATAGTGATGACACTCCTACCAATCGCGGTAACCTTGTAAACCCCATATAGTGAGCCCCTCTTTTTTTTTCAAGGCGGTTATCCAGCTTTTCAATCATTTTGTTCAGTGCTAATATCAGTGGTATTAAAATAAATCGAAGATCAACACATGTACAGATGATACTGATATACAAATAAAATCCTATGCTTTGCACTCACCACTCGATTGCCAAGATGGTCGATGTGTATCTTTTATTGTCTTTCCATCAAGCTCTCCATCACTTTCATCTGTCATATATCGATAATCTATTTCATCCCAGTATTTCTTCTCTTTTGTCTTTACCACAGAGCTTTGCTGTATGTAAAGCTGAGATGAACATTGATAATACATGTAGCTTCTGCTCTGAACATGAAAGACTGACCTTTCTCTGAGTTCTTCGCTTCTTAGTTGTTTTTTCGTTACTTCTAACTGCACTTTCTCTAATGTCAGCAGAATCATTGTGCAGTCTCCTTGATTCATAATATCGATAAACAGCTCCTTGATGGATGCAGAGTGTAACTGCGGAATCTAGTACAATTGGTGAATACAAATGTTACTTGAAAAATACAATCTGTGGTCTTTCTACCTTTCCATCATCTGTAGCTGGTCCATCAGATAAGCGGTGACGCGCTGATTTTGAACCGTTTTGTATCTGAGGCCGGATACATTAATTACAATTTGATGTATACCTCTCGTACCTACCCTTCTTTTGCCATAAATTTTTTGTCGTCTGGTAGGCTGGCATAAAGCCCTCTGACTGCAGCCTATGAGAGAGAATAATGTTAATTTGAACACGAACATGTGCGTGCATAAGAGCAACGTGTGAAATAAATAACTAAACATACGCTCAACTCAGGAGGAATTCTTCTACTGCTAGGCGGTGTAGAAAGCGGATTCGCGGTCCCTGACGTTGGTGTATGCGGTTTCATACGGTCAACATCATCTTTCAAAACCACGATCTCTTCAGCTATGCGAACAAGTTCGGCACCCTGCTTTTCTTGTGCTTGCTGTACGACAGATAAAATAGTCTTCACTTCCTCTAAGGTTGACGCTAAATCTGATCTACTCCCTCTCGCGATCGGTTGCACATGCCGATTTCCATAAAATCCCACTGCATCCATGCTTACAAATATGCCGCGACAATACACGTGCAAGCGTACGTGCATGCGCGCGCATATGCAATGGTTGAGGGTTCATACATGTTGACATCATAATGAAAGCGTTTTCACACTGTTTCACAACTGTGTTCAGCATTGACAGCTATGGTGAAGAGAAAGGGATATACATAAGAATAGTGACTGCATGCACTAAATGCCACAGTGCCGATGTCTATATTATACAGGCCAAGTGAATTTGCACGCACACATACCAGCTCATTATCGTAATAGAGACTGAACATGTGATGGAATTGCCACAAACACTTCTTCATTATCACCACCAAAATTCACCTCAAGTTTTGCATGGGCACAAACAGAATAAATACGTTGTAGAGGTAGGTAATTGCAGACAGATGATTCTTCAAATGTCAGCTTGCAAATTGTTGCAGACTGCCCATACCAGAATTGATGAGTGTGATGCTGTAACCATTTAATGAAAGCAAATATGTGCTTTTTTTTCTGTGTTTTATCAAGCGTTATAGTATGCTCAATAAAATACTGTACTATTCCAAAGTGCACACCTCCAGGTAAGCCAGAGCGAATCAGAGCATTGAATTTTTCAGAGCCTTTGTTTGGCCAATACGCACAAACCATTGATCCTCTTTCAGTTTTTGCCTCTGTGGAATGTAACAATTGCCCAGCTAAGCATGCCTATACTGATGTAAAATACTCAGCAGTTATTTCGTCATGAATAGTAGTATATAGATACTTGTAGATACATTTTAATTCAGACGCTATCTTGGCTGTCATATAGTTTCTATGCACTGGTGGCAAAAGAGTTGCCAGAGATAGCTCATTGACACTAAAATTCAAGCGTGGCAAATCAGACATAGGAGATGTGGCTAATTGAAGGTGTAGCTGAAACATTTCAGGTGAAAATGATCCATGCCAAAGAGACCCACTGCTACTCTCTAATTTATCCATCGCCAACAAGTTCCCAAATTCTTGTGGAAGCTGAAGTAACACAGATGCTTGGTGCTGAAGAAATTTTTTCATAAACTGTGCCTCAATGTTGTGCTTGTTTGTGTAATAGCTGCCTAGAATTCCATTGAACCTTTCAAAACTAAAACACCAAAAACTGTAAACTGGACCATAATCAAAAATGCAGTCATTAAGGTGAAGGTGTAAATGCATATTTATTGTGCAATTTTTTACACCATATAGTCTCAAAAATACCTTGCAAAATTGTGTCAGATATGCATCAGCAGTAGCTACATGTTCCTTTGTTGCAGTAGTACTCAAAAAAATGCTACATGCTCGAACATACAGCAGCCAGCACTGTAAATGTTCACTAGGCAACTGATCCTTTTGGCATACCAAGGAGTATATTGTGATCCAGTTTTTCCATTGATCAGCAGTAAACCCAGCAAAATTTGATTCTATTTTGAGGGGTAATCTACCATTTGACCTTGGTACACAAATCTTAGCTGCAACACTTGCTATTTTTCGTAGTGCTGACTTTGATATAAGTTTCTCCTAAGCATATGTTTAGCTGTACCCAGCAAAAGATTATGCATGGGATCAATGGTATGCATACGTATGATGTCAAAATACGGAAGTTGGACAAGTATTGAATATCTAACGCCTTGTTCTGAAACAACTTGCTTCTTTGCAGTTTTAGTTGGTGCATGCAAATAATGGTCTGAGGAAACTTTGTACTCTGCATTGGTTCTTGCTTCCCACGAATCCCTATCATAACCAGAATAATCTAATTTATTTTCAGTTGAACTCCAACTGAATTTTTTCAAACACTTAGAACAACCATGTGCTGCACTATGACCTGCAAAGCCACAAAGCTTTCTAGTTGCGGGTATATCACACATCACAGACAGAAGTGCCATACGAATTGATATTAGCTGCTTTGTACATTCATGCCACAATGGCACACCTTCCCAAAATTGTAACATATCATTTACAAAGGGACCCAAGTATGAATTCATTACTTTTTTAGGTTCAGAGGGGCCAGGGATAAGTCCAAGCAAGACTACATTTTCAAGTTTCATTCTTTCTTCCCGTGGCAAGTTATAAAAATATATATAAAGTGCACCTACTGAATAATTAACATGTTTATATGGTTGAAACCAATCACAACCTAAGCCAATGGCTAAGTTATTACGATTAGCCAAAAAGGGAACCTCATTTACAGTGTGAAATTCTTTCCAAATGTTTCCATCATAAACATCTGATAATAAGTTAGCACTTGAGTATCTGGTGCGCCACATTTCACACTTTTCCAGAAAATTTGGACGATTTATAATGCTACCAATTGCAGATTGCAAAGGTTGGTAGCAATAGGTCTTTATAGCCCGAATGGATCCTTTGCGCTTTGTAATAAGGGGTGCTCCACATGGTTTTCTGAATTGAGTTTGAGGATGATTCGGATATTGTTTGTGAATGCAAGTAGTTGGACAATTGCTGATATGAGAGATAGCATCACATGATGGGCAAACTACAAATTGTTCAAATTGTGGAAGTTTGAGATCAATAAACTTCTGACAGCCTTTTAAACTTTTAGGAAACTTTTCCCACAGGTTAAAAAGAAGTGTGCCACCATTTCCAAGAAACTTGAAAAAAATGTTCAAGAATTTTACAAGCATAGATATAGCTCTATTGGATATTCCAAAAGCAAACTGCCACATAATAATAAAAGTTAAAAGAACTTTTATTGGCTGATTGTCTTGCATTGTTGCCACATCCTTTAAAAGGGATAATCAAATGCCGATTAACATCAAGCTATAATTATTTACTGACATGTATTAGGTACTACCTCATTTTCTGATTCTGAGCTTGAAGTATTATCTAAACTCTGATCGGTTAGTCCTCCTTCCTAGAATATAGGATTTTAATAAAACATATAGGAGTTGGCAATTTACTAACATACCAGAAATTGCAGCTCCATGTCATCTGTACAGGAGTTATCAGAAGCACTAGATGAAGCTTCACTACTAAGAAATGGATCTGCATCTAAACATTCGCTTCCAGAACAACGATCTGTGTATGACATCACATATGAATTTTCGTTTGAAACCATCAAAAACTGTCAAACTTGGTTTAGTCATGCAGGGAATTCCTATGTTGCTCTGAATCAGTTACAGGGCAAGTTGGTCACAATACTTGGGGAAACGGCGCAATCACCCATGGGTAAATATGTGTCATATCCCTCTTTCCTCCAGCGCAAGCTATATATCGAGGGCTACGCATACATCGGTGTTCCGTGACCGTGCACGTTTATGATTGTACATACCTTCCACAGAAAGCTGCTGTTGAGCATAAAGAGAGCTATCAGCTTTGGATGACGATTTTACTAACATTTGGTGTTCAAAAAATGTAGATCTACACACGTATTCCCCACAGTGGTGACAGTAACGTCGTTTGCCGCTCATTTTAAAATTCGGACTTGTATCACGTGACCATGACGTCAATAACAATGAGGACGTTACCGTGCGGCAGTGTTCGTCGATTACCGTTCGTATATACACGGGCACCGTCACTAAACGTTTCCGTGACATTTACGTAGAACTCCGTCATGTTCGAAAGAGACGGAGCACCGTTGGAACCCGTCTCCGGATAGCGGTTTCGCTGTGCATCCGGTATATTTCATGAATGCATGTGCATGTAAATAAGATTGTTAATAAGATTTCATGAATCGAGGCATTAATGCGTATACGTGTGCAGTTCAATCACCAATTGCATGCATGCAAATAACACCTAGTCTTAAATATAATGAAAACCCCAAACATATAAATGTGACGACTGGCATTGCGGTTCATAAATTCGTTGGCTACACTTTGTAGCCAACACAGTTCAGCCAGATTCAGTGTGGCTGGGGGAGCAAACCAGTATTTCTCCGCATACTCACCAGTAAACTGAAAAGTATATGAACGTATACGAATGTACGCGGGATTGCCACCTCAGCCACACCGCCATTGCAGATTCATACCGCTCCTAAGCATGCTAATGCTAAGGGATCAAATCAAGCGATGGATCGTTAGTCAATGCGCTACTGATGAACTTTAAACATAGTACGTACGCTATCTGTGGTTAATTCTAATTACACATGATAATTTTCAGTATTATTCTGATAGAAAAATTTGGGGTGGCTCAAGCCTCCCCTTGTCTACAGCCTTGTGGTGTGAACATTAGGTTCACCACGAAGTGTAGTCATCAGGTTCGTCATGTAGTCTGGTCATCAGGTATGTTAAGTTGTGGTGCTGCCAAAAGGTAAATGGTTTATAGTGATAGTTAATCGCATCATGCAGCAGTCTCATTTGTAATTATCCTATATCAACTAGTATTTTATTAGCGATGGATTAAATTATGGGCAAAGAAATTGACAATATCTTTGAAACTGCAGAAAGTTCGATCTCACTGGAATGATGTGTTTGAGATGGCTTTGGCCAGGAAAGTAACCCTAACATCATTATTCAATTTATTCCTGAATGACAAGGCGGGTAGTAAAAAGCTATTATGCACTTACTTAAAAGAAGTTTATGCTTAAAAACCTGAGGCTTTCCGAACCAAGAAAAAATTGCATATGTGAATTGCATGATGATATTATACGATGTAAATACATATTATTCTTTGCTTGATTTGTGAGATATCGTACATTATCTTACATCATCTTGTATGACATAGCCGGATACGTTAATCAGTACAACGATACAGCATGATATGAAAATCGTGCTAACAATCATGCCTTTTCGTAAACGATCTTGTAAGATTATTTTTGCTGGGAAGTCAATGCGGTGCATTCTAAATGAGGCAAGTTTGACCTTCTTTCACTCCCTAAACACTAGCATTTCAATGTATATCTTTCAAATGGTGTATCTAATTACTAAGTTTTGCAATTAGTAATTGGTTCGTACGAAGCATTGCTAAATTGGTTAAACACAGAAACCTTCGTGATGCACTCGTGATTTAGAATTTCCTTGTGCCCTTGGAGCACTCTTGCTTGGGATGCTATAGCCCCGAGCCAAGTATTGTTATTAAAATGATTACTTAATTGTAGCAAAACTATACAATGTACACCAATTATAATGGTATGCACCGGGTAAATGGGATCAATTACAAAATTGTCAGATCTAGAAATGCACTCGCAAGAAAGTATAATGAGATAATGAGACAATTTCTGCACTGGAGGACGTGGAAATAGGCGTCCTCAACCCCTTTCCCCCTCCCCCCCCCCCCCCCCCCCCACGAAATAAATATTTCAAAAACCTAGGTCTGCCACTTCATTTTTATTGTGTATTTATTACATCTCTTACTACACAAATGTAAAAGTATACATTTTCATGGTCATACAACCAAGTTCTACACAACACATAATGCACGCCATGTTGTTTCATGTTCTATACTGCATGTTGCTTCTTCATGTTTTATGCTACATCCGTCCAAGTGAATGCTTGCTTCCTCCTCCTCCTCATCATCATCATCACTATAATAATTGTCATTAGCCAGAATAACTGCATCGTTTTAGGGGTTGTGGTTTATAAATAATATGACTAGTCAATCAGTATCTTGTAATCAGTGCCAATTTAATTTTCGACTTCCCTTTTAACACTTGATATGACACCATTTTTCAACATGGAACTATATTTTGATAAAGGGATCTGAACTTGATGAAGATGGCACCGAAAAAGACGACAACGAAGAGGAAATACATACATGTATAAATTGTACACTTGTCATTTTATTGTCTGCCATTCTGCTTTCATTAAATTATGCTTTACCATAACTCAGCAATGTTAGTCCGTAATTCATGAAGCGAATTGGTTGTTATGCCATAATTATACAACCAAACTCCCGTCATCTCTCATCATTATAGTAGTAAAATTATTTTACATGAAATCAAAAAATAACTTACGGGAGTTTGGTTGCATAATTATGGCATAACAACCAATTCGCTTCATCAATTACGGGCTAACATTGCTGAGTTATGGTAAGGCGTAATTTAATGAAAGCAGAATGGCAGACAATAAAATGACATGTATACAATTTATACATGTATTTCCTTCCGTTGTCGTCTTTTTCGGTGCCATCTTCATCAAGTTCAGATCCCTTATTAAAATATTGTTCCATGTTGAGAAATGGTGTCGTATCAAGTGTTAAAAGGGAGTCGAAAACTAAAATTGACACTGAATACAAGATACTGATTGAAGTTCTAGTCATATTATTTATAAACCACAAAACATTGCAGTTATCTATACAAATGTCAAAGTATACATTTTCATGGTCATACAACCAAGTTTTACACAACACATAATGCACGCCATGTTGTTTCATGTTCTATACTACATGTTGCTCTATGCTACATCCCTCAAAGTGTATGCTTGCTTCTTCCTCATCATCATCATCACTATAATAATGATCATTAGCCAGAGCTTCTTCTTCATCATCATTATCATCACTATCATTAGCCAGACCACCACCACAGATATGTTTAGCAAGAGAATTATTTAAATGGAAGGTCAAAAGTGTTGGGTGTGGAACGTTCGTAACATTCACCCATACAGGTCGCAGAGGCATCAAATGATATCTGTTGAGATATGTTCTCTGATTAAAAACGAGCACCACATAACATTGTGGATTTACAAGAGGTTTCAGTGCAAAATAACCCTTATCAAAAGAAGCATGGCTAAAGCTGCTTAAAATGTCTAAAATTGTTTTGGGGAAATCCTTTTCATCAGCATTTAGTGGAACTATATGAGCAGCATCAGTTGCAACTTCTGCACCACTGATAAGACAATTTATATCTCGGTTTCTAACTGCAGTAGAGAAACTTTGATCTCTGTTACTACGCTTCAGCTTCTGAACCACTAAACTGAGATCAACTTGTGGGTTTTGAACAAAGGGAGATGGTGAACGTGAATCCGATATACATGGTGAATCCATTGTTGAGCTTGTCCGAGAAAATGCAATAACCGGATCTGGGACATACAATTCAAACTGTGCAAATTGTTCACATAACACATAAACTCCTTTTGGCAATGTATCCCTAGAAGTGGAGATACTAAATTGCTGAAATGACACCTGTCGGTTATCTTTAATTACAGCAGTAAAAAGTGCTGCAGCAGCTGTTAATTCTGGTTTTATCGCAGAACTTAAAAATAAATACACTTCCCTCCATGTTAATGTGCTCATATGTAGTAACAGATGTTGTAAATCCTGATCACCATAAATACAAACTGAGGTATGAACAGAGCGACAAATCAAATCGATCACATCCTCCGTTGTACTTGTCAATGACTGCAACTGATGATTGCCTACACATAACATGTAAGAGATGTAATTCTAGCGCTTATTTAACGTATAGCTTGATAGTAGTTCCGTCCAACTATTTTTAAGGGTGAGACGGAGGCGGGATAAGGTAAGGCTTTATTGCTATAATGGTAATGGGTTGTGCTGCATTAGGTTTGCATCCGTCGGTAAATTAACTATCCGCGGACTCCGAAATCCGATAGTTTTTTCCCGGATACCAGTATCCGTACTATCCGGTTTTTATCCGGATTTACTTATATCAGTCAATTTATATGCCATGCATTAAAAATACAATACTCAAAGGTATGCGTGCACCACTGACCAATGAGCACAAGTATGAATTGATCAATATAATTGAAGTGAGAGAAAGAATTGAAAGTGGATATAACAATATCAATTCCAGCATTATGCAGCATGGGCATGACCTTAAATGTATTATAAACTAAAACAAGCAACTTTTATTTCCAATGTTGATTACTAGCCAGAAATGTCAAAGCATCAGCCATTTGGGGCTTCATGTGTGCTCTGTCCTTGGCACACACTCTTCCAAGCTTTGAAAAAACTCTTTCAGTTAGCGCACTGGAAGCTGGAACAGCTAACACCAAACGAGCAACTTTTGCCAACTCTGGAAATTGTTTTCTCTCATCCCTCAAATCAAGTGGATTGCATTTAAGGGCTGTGTACCAATATGAATGTATCGAGCCATTTCCCTGGTTATAACACTGGTGTTTGATGTACTTTTTTCTGGGCTTGCTGACTGGCAGACATAAAACTGGTAAAATCTTCATCTTCACATAGTACTTTTTTGCCTTTTTAGAAGAACAAGGCTGCATGGGCAAGTTCTGGCTCCGGATTTGTTTGAGAATTTAAGCAAAGGTTCTTGTAATACTTCTTAATGGTTTTCTCACTAAAGCTAAACATGCCTTACGATTACTTATGTGAACAATTGGTTCAAATTATTTAAAGCGCAGGTCTAAATATGTTGCCGCAAACAGACTTAGGGCATCCAAGTTCTCTGTATCCATGTACAATTCCACATAACGGTGCTGAACATAATATTTGAAAACTGACCATCTTTGCTACATTGATGCACACCACATCTGATGGAACTGGGTCAAGAGCCTTGTTCGGCAGATGGCTTACCTTTGCTTTGGCATTGCTGTTGATAGTGTTACACAGTGTTCACCTTCTAAAGAGAATAACTGTTTGGTGATCAGTGCGAGGTAGCATGCTATCTGACCAAAAGAGGTTAGTCACAACGATTAAGAGACATAGTGTCAGGTCTCCAAGTTCCACTATCCTGTAGCATGTCACAAGCAGTTTTGACCTCAAAGTATCTTTGAATCATTTTACAAGAATACCCCCATTGCCATGTCACATCTAACACTAGCTTTTCAGCTGCAGGTTGGTCAGGATGGAGTCTGCTTTTAAGCTCCAACTTGCGAACCATCAATGCAAGGTCTTGTGTTAGTATGTTGCTTTTTTTGACGTGACTAATTGCTGCACTCAAAGCAGCTACAGGCTCCTTAACTCCTTTTGTGTCAAGAGAATGTCCTACACCTTTATGAAATATATGAGCTAGGCATCCTAGTCCAAGAACATCTCCACCTTCAGCTACAACACGTCTGACTTTGTCCATGACAGTTGGACCATCTGCTGTCAAATTAAATGCTTCAACACCAAATGACTGCAGTATATTTCTTAGAAATGTCACCACTGTGTCTGCATCCTCATGCACAACTTCATCTGTCTCGTCCAACAGTACTTCTAATGCAGATGCTGCAAGTATGACAGATCTCATCCTAAAGTCTTCAATAATCCAGTGAGCTGTTACACCAAAGAAATCTGGTCTAATCTTGACCAACAATCAATGGTTGTTGATACCAAGGGCTGGCCTTGGATGTTCATTGGACATTCCAATTTCATATTTTTCATTACAGCCTGTTTCATTTCAATGTACTCTGTTTGCAACTGAGCATTTATCATTGCCTGACTGGTAAGGAGAATTTCGGATCCATGGCTGCACAAAACTCCTTAAATCCAGAACCCTGTGACAGATGAACTGGCCGCATATCTTTACTAATGAATTTGCATAAAGCTGAAAACTTAGTTCTCCATGTTGTTCAGTCTCTGTCATAAGGTTTTTGAAACAGAGTGTCACATTTCTGTTTAATAGATGCTGTCTTGGTCTGTCTAACGAGTCCACATTGCAAATTAATGTCATGCTTTGCACTTAAATGGTTGATCATAGTTGCAGTGCCAGCAGAAGAAAGGTTTAATTTTGCCCTGCACTGCTCCCCCTTATCACTAGTGACACTACAATATGTGATACATTTCGCAACTTTCTCCGTTTCATCCACAACAGGTTCCGTAAAGTATGCCCAACACGCTGACCGGCCTGACCCCGCTATTTTTCACTCCTCTTGGCTTTAGAACTGTACTATTAGAAGAATGGAGAGGCCTTAGGTCTTCAGCAGTAACTAATTCACTAGCGTAAACAGTTACACCATCTTCCTGATTAACCAAAAGACCTCCCATGAACTATTACCTTTCTTTTTACCTAAGCGTACTGGCAACCACTGTGTTTTAGTTTCTTCTCATTCAATTTCTTCCTCCAACTTCGACAGCATCAGATCCTCCGTTTTCAAGCTGTTCTAAATCTTTCCACTCGCTTCTGTCACCATACTAGTAGACGCCATTGCCATTGCAGCTAAAACGTTTAACTAATGTCTAAGTACCTTATTCAGGCTAATTTTCAGCTGGATGAATAATTAGCGTGGTCGCCATGGCAGCTGGGTGAATAATTAGCGTGGTCGCCATGGCAGCTGGGTGAATAATTAGCGTGGTCGCCATGGCAGTTGGGTGAATAATTAGCGTGGTCGCCATGGCAGCTGGGTGAATAATTAGCATGTTCACCATGGCAGCTGGGTGAATAATTAGCGTGGTCGCCATGGCAGCTGGGTGAATAATTAGCGTGGTCGCCTTGGCAGCTAGGGCTATGTCACCCTGGTAGAGACTAAGGTAGAGAGATCATATTCATATAATTGTAGTCATAGTGACAATATTAACTCTTTACCATTGTTAAAAACTGTGTCGTACAAATGTTTTTACCCTTATATGGCTTACAGGTGGACATTGTGGTATCTCAAAGGAGATGGGAAAGCCAGCAACTGGGAAGACAACCTTCACAACGTCATCACATTTGATACTGTGAGTGCTGGTGATAACACCTTAGTGTTCTGTGTCTCCCAGGACAACAGTATCCATCAGCCATTTTATAGCCCAGGGACTCATGGTTACAACAATTTATGTTTCATGTGCAGACTGTGTAATTGGAGATGGGAGGGAAAGAAATCATCTTGACTATATATGTATCTTAAGACATCAACACAAGGCTACCATTTCCCTAAACACCTCAACACAACACAACCATATCCCTAACCACCTCAACACAAGGCTACCATATCCCTTTCCACCTTCAGCACGCATTCATACATGCTTGACGGGTTCGCTTGGTCACTGAAATGAAATGACGTGTTTTGCAGCCACATGTAGTATTGTGATGGTTAATGGCTTGGTCATTTGATCCCTCATGTGATGTCCAGGTTGAAGATTTCTGGGCGTAAGTTACATGGGAGTGAGTGATCTGAGTTGGTGAAGGTGTGGTGTGGAGCTGTGTGTTGAGTGGGTGGATGTGATGATGTGGGGTTGGTGATTGTGTTGAGTGGATGTGGTCCATTGTTTGATTGGGTGTGGTCAATTGGGTTGAGGGGTGATGTGATCTTTCTTTGCTACCTCAGTTGTACAACCATATCAAGCCAGCCAGTCAGCTGGTCCATTGAAGTGACTACATGATATTCAAGGTACAACTATCTGTTATGTTGGCACCCACAGAAGTGGGGGGAGGGGCAAGCTACTCACTGATCCGAGAACCTGGGTGTTAATGTGAAGGGTGGCAGGAAGCTGGTGGTTAATGGGAGGGTGGCTTACCTATGCAGGAAGCTGGGCCTATGCAGGAAGCTGGGGATTAACCTAACCAGCAAACGTTATCACTGAAGGATGTGATGGAATGCAGAAAGTTAGGGGTGCAGATGTGTGCTGAGTAAAAATGGAGACAGTGCAGAACTGACCACACAGGGGATACAATCACTATCCATGATTGCCAAGACAGGTGCATCTTAAATCCTCACCTCCCCTGGGGACATGTAAAGAAAAGAAATGTTTCTGATACACTATACATGTGGAACTGACTATAGAATGCTTTTTAAGTGGTAACTTATGAATTTATGTATATATATATATATATATATATATATATATGTCTCTCTCACCCTCTCTCTCTCTCGAAAGAAAGCTGGATCACTGACTCCATTTTTACTCAGCACACATCTGCACCCCTAACCTTTATCATGCATTCCATCACAACCTTCAATGATAATGTTGGGAAGTGGAGGTGGTGTGTGGTGTGTATGCTGCAGAGACTTTTAATTCACAAGAACCGCTTCAAGGTGTAAAGGAAAGGGGAGGAGGAGTTAGGTGTGGTGTACATTGCAAAGATGTGTTTTGGGCTTTAATTTGGAACGTCTCTTGTGGGATATACGTGATGAATGTGTGCATGCGTGTGTGCACATGTGTGTGCACATGTGCATTTGTGTGTACTTGTGTATGAGACAATGTAGAGCTTAGTATGCGAGATGCTTTGGTGATATGATGTAATGTGGGTGTGGTCAACTGAATAACAGGACTACCTCAAACTCTTTAATTCATCCACCTCCCTCCCTCTCTTTCCCTTCCTCCTCTCTCCACCCTTACCTCCCTCTCCTTCCCTTCCCCCTGATAGGACGTGACTCTGATTGCTTCTGGACATCTTCAATGGAAACCAGGCTCACTTTTGGTTCACCATCCCTTCACCTCCCTAGCATCACACCTCCTATCACCTTCCCCACATCACCTCATGTTTCGAATGCTATCACATCTTGCTATCTCCCTCCTCCAGTCCCCTTCGTCACCTTATCCTCATTCCATTGAGTGCTGTGTCCCGTCTTCCTCCCTCCCTTCCCACTCGTCCCCCCTCCCCTCTCATCCCTCCCTCCTTCCCCTCTCATCCCTCCCTCCCTTCCCACTCGTCCCTCCCTCCCCTCTCATCCCTCCCTCCTTCCCCTCTCATCCCTCCCTCCCTCCCCTCTCGTCCCTCCCTCACTCATTCACCCTCTGTGCTCCCTCCTCTCCCCATCCCCTCCCTCCTTCTCTCTCCTTTACGTTTCTCTCTTGATGAGGCATGGAGGATCTTCACACCACTGCTCCACCAGATCGACAGGGAGCTCCCTCCATTCAATACCGGTAATCGCAGGGATATTCAATAAATTTCCAAGGAATATCCAGGGATATCCAGGATCATTTTATTGTACTAAACCAACTAATTGCCGTTACCCTTTTCCCCAGTCGTGGTCCAAAGGGGTGTGATGAACTTACTAGCAAGTATGGATTCCACTACACTGGTACCTACGAATGGATCGACCATTAACAAACTCATTTTTTTAATAAGAATGCTTTTTAACTACTGAATGTTAGTGCAGAGGAAATATATTAGGCCACACCAAATTAATCTTTAGTTTCTGGTCCCCGCCCGCATCCTTTTATCTCATTTTGACTATAATCATATTCATATACATAATCATGCTTCTCACATGACCTAGTGTTATTATTTGAACAAGCTTGAAGGTGATCTTTTCAAACATCAGCCAGGCCACAAATGGTAACCAGTACAAGGATCGGAGCATTCTACGTCAATCACACGCATCGAACCCTGTTTGAACAGAAATTAGAACTGCATGAAAGGCGCTCTAATGATAGCGTACGATGATAAGTAATAGTATGAAGACAGCTGAACTATAGATAATTCAAATCAAGTTTACAACAAGTATAGCTGCATGTATGCACTGCTGTCCCATCAACTGATATTTGGAACCCTGCAGCGCCCAACGCCATAGTAACAGTTTCAAGAATTTACAAATGCTAAAGTTGCAAAGCTTCTGGGTAGGCTTACAGCCACCCTCGCTAGGGAGGAATGGGTACCCATCCCGACCACGCCCCCGCAAGAACCGTTCAAGCCTTCCTAGAAGAATAGAAATGGAAATGGACAAAAACAAAACAAGCTGTATATAGTATGTTTTAGAATGTCTTAAAAGCGGGTGAAATTGAATCAATTTGACGTTCATGTAGCCCGAATAATGCAGTCCTGAAGTCCTAATCACCCGCCCGCCCGCATGCTATAAATATAATGTGGAGGACCAGAAACTAAAGATTAGTTTGGTGTGGCCTTATCTCTGGTTGGTGTCATTTCATTATGTGCGTGTTGAAATGGATAGCTTCGTTTATGATAGCAATGATATATGCTTTGCATGGCCATGTCGTATTTGGTGCAGACGATTAAGTCGCTTTTTAAAAAGCAACGTATTCCGACATATCCTTAACTCACACCTAAATTTGCGACAACAGATAAACACGTGTAACACAGGAAAAAAAATCGTGTTCCGGACCTTGGGTTTTAACCTATCGACCTTGGGATCTGTTCCATCAAACGTATTCAAAGTGCCTAAGACAACAGTGAAACATTTGATGGAACAGATCCCAAGGTTGATAGGATAAAACCCAAGGTCCGGAACACGATCTTTTTTCCTGTGTAAAAGTCTGGGAACTACAACACTTAAGCGCAACTATTATTCGGTGTTCAGAGAAATTTTGACTTACGGTACATTTGACTTTTGAACGGAGTGGTAGGTGAGTCGCTTTTGTCTGAGCATGTGTTTTGGAGTGAATGACTTTTATTTCTCTTTTCTCTGTATATCTAGTCCTAGTCAGAATATCGAGCCTTTATTGAACGTATAGCTTCTGGTAGGTGAAATGTTATGGCAGAGCGTTCTGAGTGTCGCCTGTGTCTGGTAACTACTGTATAATGACATTTTTTTGGTATATTTTTATCTCTTTTCTTTCCATCTAGCGCTTATTTAACGTATAGCTTGATAGTAGTTCCGTCCAACAGAACTATTTTTAAAGGTGAGACGGAGGCGGGAAAGGGCAAGCTTTATTGCGTAATGGGTTGTGCACCATATGTGCCATTTGGGTGGTGCCGTTTTTGCATAATTGTGATGCCTTATACGCTGTTACGATTCCTGTTTATATGGACATAGATGAGGGATTGGAAACGGCGCACGTGAGCTATACATTTGTACGGAGAAATGAGTGTGCCTTCCGTGAAGTTGCTAATTGGTTGTTAATTGGACTGTAAGAGCCTCTCCCCCTTTTCGAGTTTTTTAAACTGAGATATACGTTGAAACTAAGAACAGTACCTGGTAGATCTTGGTAAGTGCATTCCAAAAAGCTAACTTTTACGTTAATAGAGCTATTAAATCGTACCGCAGTTTTTTCGATCGGCGGACGACACACGCAAATTGAGACTTACGGGTGCAGCTGTTTAGAAGAAGAAGGTAATTACTATACAGTAGTACAGTGCGATAGAGCTAACATAAATACGTGCCACAGGATAGTTTTGGAGATAATATTTTCATTAATAGACGGGGAAAATGGCAAAAACCTGATTTTGACCTCCTCGTATACTTACGGGTGTAGTGGCTACATGCTTACTACACTCTATGAATTGACTAGTGCACGCTATAGTCCAATCATTTATACATGCCACTGGATGGTTTTTTAGTCAATAAAAACACGGGTTCGTCTGTACAGATATCTCGTCTGAAGTGACTAATTAATTTATAGACATCTTTTGGCAGGATGTACAACGCAAGTCAACATAAGTTCAAGTTGACTTGTCGCACAAAGCACAAGAAGATTTCAAGGGACAGTGTGCCAATTCTGCTTTCTAAGCACCGTATGTTTTTGTTAGTTAGTTATTCTCAGCCAAACCCAAAAAGACAGCTGTTGAAACAGCTAGCCATTTTAATCAAGAATGGCCTGGGCACCAAAACTTCACGGAGTGCACGCGTTGATTGGTGTTGATTGCCTCAGTTTCCAATCCCTCTCCTATACTATCTATGATATGGAGCGCATGTGAGCATGTGTCTTGACACCTTTTGCTACAATGATCTATTTATAAATGCGCGGATAATCTGTCTGTCCATATGTGTTCATTTTTTGTTTGGCTGAGCCGTTTTCGACATTAGTGGGCTCTTTCAATTCCTTTCTATGATCAGCGATCAGAGATCTCTGCTACGATGTGCAGACAGTGACAGGCTTAATTTTTGAATTTCACTCCTTTTTCTCTCTGTGTTCCTGTTCCCGCTGTGTTAAATTGCATGCATTTAATATCCAACATTTAATTATTCCTATGGCCTGCGGGTGTAAAAGAAATTAGTCAGAATCACGTCCCAGTTCTAACGCTAAAAGATTTGCACCAGCACCTAACGGGTCAGTGTTCATTTCTTGAGCGTCTGGTAAGGCTGTTTTTGAGAAGAAAAGAAAGTGGGCTCTTTCAAACTTCGATTCCGATGCGCAAACAGTGACAGGCTTACTTTTTTTCAAGTTCGCACATTTTTCTCTCTGCACGCTGCGCGCATTAAAGTATTACTATGTACATGTAAACCAAAGTGTCATTGTAATAGATTAGTAATTGTAATATTCTCATGCATGCAGAGCTGCAACAGGCCTCTAGTATTCCAAATAACCTTAGATAGGACACCCTGGCTGGGTATGTACATATAGGATCCCTATAGAGAAATGCTGGCCATGGGGGGGGGGGGGGGGGGAACCTGAATTCTTCCAGGAATGCATAATAGAGAGGTATTACTGTGTACATATGTAAAGGTTGACACCTCTGGTAAAGTGCAGGTATGCTTGTGGTCTACATTGTATTACACTATTGGACATTTTGTAATAAGGTAATGGCTCATGTTGACAATCAGACGGGCCATTGGGTTGTTGAATTCCGCCAGATCTTGTTAACAGCCTGTCGCATACTGGGGACCCAGAATAAGGCAGCTGCTGCCATCTCAGGAAGGGGTGGGTGGAAGGGGATCCTGTCCCCCCTCCTAATACCCAGTGGGTGTGGCTGACCAGGGTATGTCTGTGTGTGTGTGTGTAGAGAATGGAACTTAAGTCTCATCCACAACACCTCGCTAGTTCCCCCAATCCATTTCCTACCCTGTCATAGACCAGCTGAGCCCAGTCCACGTGGTCCCAGCCCAGTCCACATGGTCCCAGCCCAGTCCACATGGTCCCAGCCCAGTCCACATGGTCCCAGCCCAGTCCACGTGGTCCCAGCCCAGTCCACGTGGTCCCAGCCCAGTCCACATGGTTCCAGCCCAGTCCAGGTTTTGAGGGTAATGACTAACATAAACATAAATCCTTGCTGGGAGGGTTAGGCAATAGCAGGGACATATGTTTTTTCTTTTAAGGTTGTGCAGGGTTGATCAATTTATTGTTGTTATCCATTTAATATGACTGTAGATGCTATATAGATGGTACAGGGTTGTGGTGCACATGGTTGTGGCACAAGGGGAGAACATGGTTGTGGTGCAATGGGGAACTGCCACCAGGGAAGGGGGGGGGGGGGGTTAATGGATATGTACATACACTACTGTACTTGCGTCATTCAAAATACATGTACGCACATCTATATGTACAAAAAATGAAAATGAACACATAATTTCAAATTTATTATATTAGCTCATATTGTGTTTAAATAAGTGGGCCCAATTGATGTGGAATGACCCATCATTATTTGTGTCTGCACTACCATCAGTTCCAGCCCTTGCTTTCTTCAACTATGCTCTCACTTTCGTCATCAGCTTCCCCAGATAAAATAGACATTCGAACATTATGTCGCTTCTTCTGCCAGCGATTGAGCCATCTGTTTGACCCTGAAACACTTTCATGGCCAAGCTCTGCTGCATATATGAGAGCTTGTTCCTCAATCATCCTGCCACTCACAAGTATATGTTCTTGGCCCTAGGACAGTAAACCACTCCCAAACAAGCTTATCCAAGTCATCATAGCCTACTGTCCTAGGCTTTACATACTTCATGTTCTACTTTCCCATCTTCTATGTGTGTCATCCTTTTCCTTCACTATAGCCTGTATCAGCGTTTTTCCAACTCCAAGTCACTTGAGACAGTATGGCTAGACTTTCCTTCCTCTATTTTCTTGAGCACATTAATTCTCTCCTCTAGAGTCATGACCTTTCTCATCTTAGTTATGGACATCTCTAGCTAGCTAGCTCAGCAAGGTCACATGCGGTCGTAAATTCATTAAAACATTTTGGTCGCTGGTCACGTTAGTGAGGTGGTTGCACGCAAGGGGTGTACAAAAACATAAAAGTGTCATTCCAAAAACGTTTTTACCACCCTAGTGTCAAATCTAAATTATATTACCCATATTTATTATCCACTTAGAAATATATACTTTCACAATACAATTGTATACTCTATCACTCTTTGTTTACCAGATACACTACACTGCCTTGAATAATTAATCATTTTTTGCTTTGAATGACTACTGTTTCCCCCTTACAATGAGCATGTTCATTTTCTGTGCACAGGGAGGAAGGGTTTATGGGAACACACCCTTCAGCATGCGAATGCACATTGTTTGTCATAAGGGGGAGTGGCAATACATCCATTTAGCATAAGGTTGTAACGTAGCCAAAAATAAGAAAAAAATTATGACACCATTCTTTGTTAGATAGCTGCCAACAGTTAACAGCTTTCTGTGAATTCAACTTTTTGGGATACTGATCACGTGGTCTGGGATTTTGATTCAAAAGCCAGGTTGCCATATTTGATCTTCCTTTTGCATTCATATCAATCACATTCATCAAAACAAAAAACCACAAAGTACTTGTTCAATTACTTTGTGGTTGATTTGTTTTGATAAAAGTTTCAAGAATGGGATTGATATAAATGCAAAAGGGAGATTAAATATGGCAGCCTGGCTTTTGTACATCTGACATATTATAATTATTGCCCGATCATAGCATAACATTTGTGTGCTATCAGATTTTCATTTTGACATACAATAAACAGGATCAAACATAAAGGTGATGAAAAAAATAGAGACAATTATCACGTTATGTAGAGCGTAAACATGCATTGTTTGTTTAGTTTCTAGTTGGCAGCGCTTGTTACGGGCACGTCTTCTTCCGCAATAATATATTCTTATGCTTGCAATAAAAGTGTAGCCTGTACAGTAGCGCTTCTTCTGGTTTGATGCAATAAACTCTTCCCACTGATATGGTTAGGTTTGGGTTAACTTTCATTAAAACTTTTGTCAGCTTTGTCTTCCCTCCTGGGTGGAGGAACAGAACATGCATCTCATTTGAATCGTCATAATTCTCCATGTATCATTGCAAGCCACCACTGGGAGTTGTACTCACATATTACATAGCCAGTCATGTCCTCCTTCAATAGGAACTCACGATGTTTCTAAACTTTCGCTTTATAGCTTTTGAAGGGATTTAAGTACACCTTCACGCTTATCATGCTGGTTTATTTGGCAGTGGCTAGTAGGCGTGAAACGACTGGGTTCCAATTATTGTCATAGAAGCACGACGTTGGAAGGTCATTGGTCTGTCAAATGAATTAATAATGAAGTGGGTGGATGTGAAGGGGTGGGTGCAGGAGGGGGTATAGCCCCCTCATATCCAGCAAGGGGATATGGGGGAGCACTGTTAGCTTCCCCAATGAGGTTAGGGGCTCCACCACAACAGCTTTGCAAGTTATGCATTATTAACGTCCTAAACCATAATGAATTTCACTAGCCCTCGAATTACTGCGGAGGTGTTGGTAGAGGCGGTGTACTAGGGTTGCTTTGGTCCCAATTGTTGTGCCCACGTAACTGCCAAGACCACCCCGCATTTAAGTTTATCAATATCCTGATGTCTAACCATGACTAATTGTAATGACTGAGTGAGTACCCTTCCCTCATCCCCGTATGCATTTGTGTGGTGCCTGGAACCATTCACAAAACCAGTTTTGTTATGTTAGTTTTTAGTCAGAAGACACAGCTCCTAGCTTGTTATTTTACACGTAGGTGTGGTTATCTTATGACAGGCTCTGAAGAGAATGGCTCCTAGCCTGTTACTTTACATGTACATAGATGGTTATGACACTTATCTTATGTTATGACCTTATGTTATGACCTGATCATACTTTACATGACGTAGATGGTTATCTAAGGTTACGACCTGATCATACAATCATCTATGATCCCAGCATTAAACAATGTTTTCCTACCTAAACAAATCCGTTGAAGCTATTGGTAAAATTGTCGTTCTTCAAAACTAGCTCAAATTATACATCATCGAAGGAAGACAACTATAATTTTTTTGGTCTGAGGGTGAGAAAATATTATGGGCAAAAGGACTCAGTTTTGTGACATGGAACCAACGTCACTTAGTAGATTTTTGTGTTGATCAGTTATACCTCTAACGTTTTTCTTAATGACATTCATTGATAATCAATCTTGTAACAGAAAATTGCTACCTTAGTATCTGTAATAGTTAGTTGGTCAGTGGAGAATGAAACTGACTGAAATGCACAAGTCAAAAATAGAACGTTTTGTACAAATAGTGTTAAATGACTCAATCTCTTCAGAGAGAACAGATTTCCACTCTCATACACTGAATCAAGACCTAGCTAGCATCAAAGTTAAGGCCCACAGCGTAAATATGCTATTTAATTAGCACAGGTTTGGAATATTAAGTGCCAGAACTAGCAATTGATTTACACATGTAAACTAATTATTACTATCACCATTGTGGTTGAAATTCTGACAAGGCAGAGTGTTGTGTTTCTACTACTCAGTTGAGAACTCAGTTGAGAACACTCATTCTCACTTGGTAGGGTATAGCCAGGATGTGTGGTGTGATGGCCAAAAGATGGCATCTCTTCCCTACACACCACCACCTCATCTGAGATCCACTGCATGATTCGTCAAATGACAGTGACAGTGATGGCAACAGTAGGCCTAGGCAATGGCGTGGTCTCCTCGAGTCTAATTAATTGGGACTGAGCTACACTAAGCTCGAACACATATCGTATGCCAATTGGCAAATGGCAATGCTTCCTAGATCTCCCGACCCGACCCAACCCGACCCCCCCCCCCCCCCCCCCCCCCCTCCTTCAATGCACCATTGTATATGGTACTGTACTCAATGACAGAACTAGAAATCACACCGTTCGATGGAGCGGCGGCAGATCACCCACATGCAGTGCACATGGTTTCAGTGAGGCTAGAGTACGTCCATGCTGGCGTTTGAGCAGACGCAAGCATCTACATCAGCACACGTCATTATACAAAAGGCTTGATATTAATTTTTA
Source organism: Eunapius fragilis (assembly GCA_963681505.1). Classification (NCBI taxonomy): domain Eukaryota; kingdom Metazoa; phylum Porifera; class Demospongiae; order Spongillida; family Spongillidae; genus Eunapius; species Eunapius fragilis. The sequence continues at coordinate 220,866 of OY811972.1, forward strand.
AGCATTATGTTGTAAATAAGCATAACTTATTAACCACAAGTTATTTCTTCAATGAATCAGGTTGTGAGTATAGCTGGATCAACTGGCTATCAGAGAAAATCAAGAGTTTTAAAACCATTATGGTTTTTATGGCCAATAATCTCTACTGTTGTGATCCTTAATTAAGGATGGTGTCAATCATTAAATAAGGATGTGCCACTTCCTCCCTGTTTTACCAAATGGACATTGATCATATTGACATAATTTAAAGTTTGTTATGGAGGCTAATCAGTATACAATTGAATAATAGCATTTATTTTATCTTACTTACTTGGTTAGCAAAAATATGCAATGTAAAAGATGATCCTTATTTAAGGATAATGACATCCTTAAATAAGGATTTTTCCCTGGAGATTAAACATTAATGGTAACGTGTGCAAAATTGTGTAGAAGCATAAATAAATGTCATAAACTTCTTCACATTTATTGCTCATTCTTAAACTACGACATGATTCACAAGTAGTGTTTGTTTCACAGATGTCCACCAGTAGGCTGTCATTGACAGCATCGTCAAAGAGCAAAGGAAAATCATCCGCAGTAACGATATCAGCCCCCATTTGGAAGCAAAGACTCTTTTCTTGTAAATGGAATCTATCCCAGCCTACTGCAAAATACAGCCTGAAAGAGCTTATTACACATCAAAACGGTTGGAATAGTGATTCTGAAGCACTATGTTCTTGGTTAATAGAGAGATACAACTCATCAATATCAAATGGAGATGTAGAACTTAGTGCTGTAGACGACTCCAGTCGCTACAAGTCTGTTAAGGAAGGGGATACTTGTTTTGTTCACGGTCCTACCTACTACTTGCTTGATGGACAGAAATATTCTCCTCTTCTAAACTTAAGGCCTTACGTATCTTCTTTGATATCCCCTGATGTTGGCATTGTGTACAAACCTTTCATTGTATTACACTGTGAAATAAATTCTTCTTCTCCAATGACAAACACTATTGCAAAACTTGCAGCAAACCTTACTGATGAACTGCGTTTTGAACGACACTATGATCCAAATATCTCAAAGATCGTAGGCTTCGCCTTTCCAAATAGTTCTACCAAGGAGTATGTCTGTAAAGTTACAGTGGAATTTAGAAATCTGACTTTCTATGTCACCTGTAGAACATTTGAATTAGCTGACCCTGCCATTACATCTGAAGTGAATCAAGCAATTAAGGACCACTTGAAATTAGCTACTGATCTTTACAAAAAACCAATGAATCCGTACACTTTGGTTCCTTTTTCTAACACCGATATTGATTTGCTTTGCAAAAGTATTGGTGCAATGGGGCAGGTCCAAGTTGAAGGGTCATTGAAACAAGTGGACTCGCAATCCTCCCTTGTGTTTCATGACGATAAGAAGTATTACAAATACTGTCCTGATAGTACTGAATGTTTATCACTTTGCAGATTATTGGGAAAATCCAGTGATCGCCTTATTTTCCCACAGCAAATGTTGGATGTCGAAATAGACGAAGCAGCTCCATTTCCTTTCTTCATTTTTCCTAAACAAAGGTTTCAGTTGACATCCTTGCGCATCTCTCAGTTGAAATCATGCCTCTTTTACTTAGCAAGTGGCATTAAAGACGCACTGGAGGAGCTGCATGGCACGTACAAGCGTGCACATCTTGATGTACGGCTGGCAAATGTGTGTTTTGATGATGGCCATGTGAAATTGATTGATTTTGATCGTTGTCGGCATACCAGTGTAAAGGATGTAGCAAGCGAGTATAATAACCATTATATGTACACATATAGTGCTGGTGTGGCAAAGCCAAATGCGTCACTTTTGGATTGGAAACAGTTGGGTCTGCTGATTTATTCCATATTAAAGGTCTCTAAACAGGATGCTGACCTGATATCTGATGACTTCAGCAGAATAAAAGAAGATACCCAATCATTGGTGTATAGTCTGGTGTATAATCACATGTGGGATGACAACTGTGCCAACAGCCTTTGTCGTGATAAAACGGTTGAGCAATGTTTTCAGGATCAGTCACCCCGAGCAGGGCAGGAGCCTCATCATAGTGATCATGGTATGTTCTGTAGGCACTGCTGCACACACATTACTCATATGAGACAATCAAATTAGTAGTACAATTGTTTCACCACACGCAATTTTTTAAGTGTATGATTTTAATTTTGAATAATTGTTTGTTTCAAGCATCATAAAAATGTCGTGTGTATCCAATTGGACTAAACTTTCTAGCATGCACGTATGTCCATGACACAGCATTCAATTCAATCTCTTATTTTCATGTACCTAAATATAGGTTAGACACTGAATCCGAGGGATCTACATTACTTATAATCCCCGAGGGCCCTGCTGGGCTGTAGCGTCTCAAGCGGTAGCGAGGGCGCTACAAAGGGCCCAGGGGATTCTAAATCATGTAGATTCCAAAGGTTTCAGTGTCTAACCAATTTAGACAATAGCAATGCGTAGGTAGCATTATCGCGCAACGCGATGACGATAACAGGAGACATTCTAAGTGCCAGTGGCGGGGGGGGGGGGGGGGGGGGGGGTTCTAAGTGCCCGGGGCACTTACAATCCCCCGCACTGGCACTTATTAAGTCCTCCTCATGACTGAATCACCTCCTTTGGGTAGCGGATCTGATTCAGACAGGGTAAGAATTGGCTGTGTGTAGTATTGCTCACCCATGTATGAAATCATCAGTATCTTTAAAAATGAATCTTCTTGAAACCACCATGTATTGGTACTACATGTATATTACTCCTTTGAACACACTGTTGTATTGAATGATAGAAGAAATGATGTATTTATATTTAGTACATGTTTATTTTTCTTGTGTAGCTATGGAACAAGGATACCAGTCAAGCACACAGGGTACCTACGAAGAGTGTGAACCACCACCCAACAAGAAAATAAAAGGTGTGTCTTTCAGTGGATGTTCATTGTTAACTTTTTTTTTTCTAACATGCATTTGATGTGTATATGTTGAAACGAATATATCTGTTTGGCCCATAACTATTTGCTGCTCTTATAATAGCTTGTCAAAGTTATGCAACTGAGTTCATTCATTATTATAAGTACTAAGAGGCACATTTCAGTCTGCATTGCACTTACAGGGTAGTTTGCTCTGCCTAGTTGCTATTAGAACAGTGAAAATAGCTATGGTTTCAAAGCTCTCACCAAAACTGATAAGGCAAAGCAGTCTTGTGCAACGCTGCATGGCCATTGAAAGTTGCAACCACTTATAATTTACTGAGCCAACAGTTTCAGTGTGTATCATCAACATCATTTTCATAATTTACCCCAGGCTCTGCATCCACCGTACTGAGGAGAACTCAGCCTGATCGAGGTTAAAAAAAGTAATGTTTGTGGTCTTACCTTATACCTGTGTATCAATTTTGTAGCCAAGAAGCCAAAGTGGTGACAGAAAAGCTGTGACCTCATGCCTGTGATTGTGTTTGGTGTTGGGGTTGACATGATCTTGATCTCACCTCTACCTCACCGTCCGTCCCTCTTCTTCGATTATGAACACCTTTATTTGATGTCATTGTAGCACGTGTGATGTTGATTTGTTATCTCATCTGGCTTATGGCAAAATACCTTATAAGGCTGAACTTTGTTAATGCGTTGTGGTTTTATAAATCGCGATAATCTTCGTTCATTGCATCCAACGGTTTGGACTCAATGAAATTCTGTCAGCGTATGTAACTATTGGGATCCCATCAAGGCACTCCAGTGGCATATAAAGGAGGTTAAAAGTGGGGGGGGGGGGGCAAACTTTGGGGGATGAGCGGTGTTAGCTCCCCCAGACAACGAAATTTCAATCTAAGTTTTCATTACTCCGCTCAGCAATCATGTGCCTTCGAGGAACCAGGTCATTTCATTCCCACTCACAACACCATTCTATAGCTTTGGCCTGTGCTCCACTGAACATTTTTTTATTTGGCCTCGTCTTTATTATAATTTTTGTGCATTTGTTCTCATTCATGTATTCACTTATAAATAATAATATGGAACCCAATCAATACTGCCCGGCTGTATCAAACAAAATTAATCATCACTCCATAAAGCACAATAACTGAAAGGACCCAAAATTCTTCTCGCGGTCATTAGCCAAGTCTTTAGCTATCCAACGTGGCATTGATGTCATTTTGCACGTGCATGAGAAATCAGTTATTAGTACAGAGAATTCCTTTTCGGATGTTGGAGTAGTCGTAAAGTACAGACAAATCAATTTATGTACTTCAGGCAGTAAAGATTTATACACCATGCCCATTGTTTCACTAATTGTTCGAATGACTTGATCGAAGGTGTGGTCATCTTTCTGCATATGTGTTGGATATCCTTATGCATTGGTACCACCACATGCACCTTATTGGTAGGTAGGGTCATCCTTTTGCGTACGTTTTGCATTATGGTTATGTGTGAGCATCTTATGTGTAGGAAGCAAAACTGATGGTAAACCCAGCCAGCCACCATGGTGGCTGGCTGGGTTTACTCATGTTTGCGCATTACAAAGATGATCGAGGATGTTACATGTAACATTTGCATGTGTGTGCGCGCATGATATGTGTGTGTGTGTGTGCATGCACGTGTATGTGTGTGTGTGGGGGGGGGGCAAATTTTATGTACCAAACAACAAGGTCAAAGGTCAGTGTGGTTAAGTTCATAATCGAAAAGGAAATAGTGTGGTTGAAGGAAAGGTGGGCGGCAGTGGAGTGTCGTGGATTCCACTGGTTCTAATAGGCCGATCATCACTTGGCCTTGTGGATTCTGATTATAACTAAAATCTGCCCGCTTCATGATCAGGTCCGATACGAAAAGTGCGGGGGGGGGGGGGGGGGGGGTTTGCCATACGATGATACATCTTCGTTTGTGTACGCGTGAGTGGGAGGGGTGGGGGGGAGCAATTGGTGCCAGAGGGCGGCATTTCATATGAATGGGGGGGGGGGAGGGGGGGGCGGCCCCCCCCCCCCCCCCCCCACCAAGCCTATGCTGGATCCGGGGCTGTGTCAGCCTTAGAGGAAGCTCCTAATTATTACGGAATTAATCTACTCCTTCGATGGGTAATATTCTTATTGAACGTATTATATTTCAATAATTCAACTCAGCCACGCAGCTGGAACAACATATTAGTAAAAAGGTTGAAGAAAGAATACACCACCCTCACCTGTGTTTAGACCATACACCACCCTCACCTGTGTTTAGACCATACACCACCCTCACCTGTGTGTAGACCATACACCACCCTCACCTATGTGTAGACCATACACCGCCCTCACCTATGTGTAGACCATACACCACCCTCACCTGTGTGTAGACCGTACACCACCCTCACCTGTGTGTAGACCATACACCACCCTCTCCTGTGTGTAGACCATACACCACCCTCACCTGTGTAGACCATACACCACCCTCACCTGTGTAGGCCATACACCACCCTCACCTGTGTGTAGACCGTACACCACCCTCACCTATGTGTAGACCATACACCACCCTCACCTGTGTGTAGACCATACACCACCCCCACCTGTGTGTAGACCATACACCACCCTCACCTGTGTAGGCCATACACCACCCTCACCTGTGTGTAGACCATACACCACCCCACCTGTGTGTAGACCATACACCACCCTCACCTGTGTGTAGACCATACACCACCCTCACCTGTATGTAGACCATACACCACCCTCACCTGTGTGTAGACCATACACCACCCTCACCTGTATGTAGACCATACACCACCCTCACCTGTGTGTAGACCAGTCTAACCAGCGAACGTTATCACTGAAGGGTTTGGATTGTTTTGAGGCATGATGATAGAACTACCATGCAGAACGTTAGGGATGAGGATGTGTGCTGAGTAACTTGTAACTAAAGATGGAGACAGTGCAGAACTGACCACACAGGGGATACAATCAGTATCCATGGTTGCCAAGACAGGATGGACTTGCATATTAAATCCTGACCTCCCGTGGGGACATGTAAAGAAAATAAATGTTTCTGATACACTATACATGTGGAACTTCCTGCCTTAACTTCTATTGTTGTGTAGTCTATCTGTGTGGGACCATGGAATGCTTCTTAAGTGATGACTTATGAAGTTATGTCTCTCTCTCTCTCTCTCTCTCTCTCTCTCTCTCTCTCTCTCTCTCTCAGACTCTCTCTCTCGAAAGAGAGCTGGATCAGATTACAAGAACTGCTTCAAGGTGGGGTTGGGAAGTGGAGGTGGTGTGTGGTGTGTGTGATGCAGAGACTTAATTCACAAGAACCGCTTCAAGGTGTAAAGGAAAGGGGAGGAGGAGTTGGGTGTGGTGTACATTGCAAAGATGTGTGTTGGGCTTTAATTTGGAACGTCTCTTGTGGGATATACGTGATGAATGTGTGTGTGTGCACATGTGCATTTGTGTGTACTTGTGTTTGAGGCAATGTATGCAAGATGCTTTGGTGATATGATGTAATATGATGTAATATGATATAATATGATGTAGTCTGTGATATGATGTAATATGATGTAATGTGGGTATGGTCAACTGAATAACAGGACTACCTCAAACTCTTTAAATTTTTAATCCATCCACCTCCCTCCCTCTCTTTCCCTTCCTCCTTCCCTCTCTTTTCCTTCCTCCCTTCCCTTCTCTTCCCCCTGATAGGACATGACTCTGATTGCTTCTGGACATCTTCAATGGAAGCCAGGCTCACTTTTGGTTCACCATCCTTTCACCTCCCTAGCATCACACCACCTATCACCTTCCCTGCATCACCTCATGTTTGGATTGCTATCACATCTTGCTATCTCCCTCCTTCATCTTATCCTCATCCCATTGAGTGCTGTGTCCCGCCTTCCTCCCCCTCGTCCCTCCCTCACTCATTCACCCTCTATGCTCCCTCCTCTCCCCATCCTCGCCCTCCTTCTCTCTCCTTTACGTTTCTCTCTTGATGAGGCATGGAGGATCTTCACACCACTGCTCCACCAGATCGAGAAGGAGCTCCCTCCATTCAATACCTGTAATTGCAGGGATATCCAGTGATATCCAGGATCATTTTATTGTACTAAACCAACTAATTGCCATTACCCTTTTCCCAGTCGTGGTCCAAAGGGGTGTGATGAACTTACTAGCAAGTATGGATTCCACTACACCGGTACCTACAAATGGGTCGACCATTAACAAACTCATTTTGTTAATAAGAATGCTTTTTAACTGCTGAATGTGGGTGTCATTTCATTATGTACGTGTAGAAATGGATAGCTTTGTTTAAGATAGCAATGATATATGCTTTGCATGGTCATATCATATTTGGTGCAGACGATTAAGTCGCTTTTTTAATGCATTAAAAGCAACGTATTCCGACATATCCATAACTGACACCGAAATTTGCGAGAACAGATAGTCAAAAAAACAAAAGTCTGGGAACGACAACACTAAGCGCAACTATTATTCGGTGTTCAGAGAAATTTTGACTTATTACGGTACATTTGAATTGAACGGAGTGTTAGGTAAGTCGCTTTTGTCTGAGCATAGATATTAGAGTAGAGCATGTGTTTTGGAGTGAATGACTTTTATTTATCTTTTCTCTTTATATGACCTATCTAGTCCTAGTCAGAATATCGAGCCTTTATTGAACGTATAGCTTCTGGTAGGTGAAATGTTATGGCAGAGCGTTCTGAGTGTCGCCTGTGTCTGGTAACTCCTGTATAATGACATATTTTTTTCTTTTTTTCTTTCCATCTAGCGCTTATTTAACGTACAGCTTGATAGTAGTTCCGTCCAACTATTTTCAAAGGTGAGACGGAGGCGGGAAAGGGCAAGCTTTATTGCGTAATGGTAATGGGTTGTGCACCATATGTGCCATTTTGGTGGTGCCGTTTTTGCATAATTGTGATGCTTTATACGCTGTTACGATTCCCGTTTATATGGAGCGCATGTGAGCATGTGTCTTGACACCTTTTGCTACAATGATCTATTTATAAATGCGCGGATAATCTGTCTGTCCATATGTGTTCGTTTTTTGTTAGGCTGAGCATTTCTTTCAATTCCTTTCTACGATCAGAGATCTCTGCTACGATGCGCAGACAGTGATGGGCTTAATTTTTTGAATTTCACTCCTTTTTCTCTCTGTGTTCCTGTTCCTGCTGTTAAATTGCGCGCATTCAATATCCAACATTTAATTATCCCTATGGCCTGCGGGTGTAAAAGAAATTAGTCAAAATCACGTCCCAGTTCTAACGCTAAAAGATTTGCACAAGCTCACACATTTTTTTCTCTGCACGCTGCGCGCATTCAAGTATTACTATGTACATGTAAACCAAAATGTCATTGTAATAGATTAATAATGGTAATATACTCATGCATGCAGAGCTGCAACAGGCCTCTAGTATTCCAAATAACATTAGATAGGACACCCTGGCTGGGTATGTACATGTAGGACCCCTTTAGAGAATTGCTGGCCATGGGGGGGGGGGGGGGGGGGAACCTGAATTTTTACAGGAATGCATAATAGAGAGGTATTACTGTGTACATTTGTAAAGGTTGATACCTCTGGTAAAGTACAGGTATGCTTGTGGTCTCCATTGTATTACACTATTGGACATTTTGTAATAAGGTAATGGCTCATGTTGATAATCAGACGGGCCATTGGGTTGTTGAATTCCGGCAGATCTTGTTAACAGCCTGTCGCATACTGGGGACCCAGAATAAGGCAGCTGCTGCCATCTCAGGAAGGGGTAGGAGAAAGGGGATCCTGTCCCCCCCTCCTAATACCCAGTGGGTGTGGCTGACCGGGTATGTCTGTGTGAGTAGAGAGTGGAGCTTAAGTCTCATCCACAACACCTCGCTAGTTCCCCCAAGCCATTTCCTACCCTGTCATGGACCAGCTGAGCCCAGTCCACGTGGTCCCAGCCCAGTCCACGTGGTCCCAGCCCAGTCCACGTGGTCCCAGCCCAGTCCACGTGGTCCCAGCCCAGTCCACGTGGTCCCGGCCCAGTCCACATGGTCCCAGCCCAGTCCACGTGGTCCCAGCCCAGTCCACATGGTCCCAGCCCAGTCCACGTGGTCCCAGCCCAGTCCACATGGTCCCAGCCCAGTCCACGTGGTCCCAGCCCAGTCCAGGTTTTGAGGGTATTGACTAACATTAACATAAATCCTTGCTGTGAGGGAGAGGCTGCTACAGAAGATAGGGTAGACATTTCCGTGACCACTTCTTCCTCTTCTTTATCAGGGTCATTCCACATCAATTGAGCCCTTTTTTTTTTTACACAATATGAGCTAATATAAATTTCCCATTCTTCTTATAGGTATGTACACTTTCGTTGATATATGTGTACCACAAACCTCTTCGTTATGGAAATATCCAGCACTGAATATTTAATTACCATCATGACCGTTCATAATTTGCATCATTTTAACTAAAGACCTGTATGACACTGAATTTTTTCATAGGAGTTTACAGTAAAAAATTATGTTTTGGAAGTAAATTATTTTGTTATTCCAAAAAAGAAGGGTTGCTAGATTGTATCAGGATCACAACAGAGATGGCCTTTTAAATATTCACAGTTGAAGATAATGAACAACCTGTTGCACTGGTCAACTATGAAATTATAAGAAGCCAATTCTGTTGTGATGAAGTCACTGGTTTTGCAAGGTGTACAAACCAAACGCTTACTTCACCCAGAACCAGTTAAGGTGCTCCTGATACAATCTAGCAACCCTATCTTTTTTGGTGTCATTTGGAATTTATTTATTTATTTCCATAACATCAACATATTAGTGATTATGGCCAATCCTGTAAACCCCTATTAAGTTCGTTACACAGTTCAATGTCATACAGATCTTTAGTTAATTCCAAAATGATGCGAATTCTTACAAGGAAGGAGGCAAATCAATGCGAAGTATGGTATGAAAGGTTATGATGGGAATTAAATATTCAGTGCTCGATATTTTCAGGTTTCTGGTACACATATATCAAGCAAAAGTGTACATACCTGTAGTAGTGATAGGATGGAAACCCACCATTTTCATCGCCCTCTACGCCAGTATTGTCTCTTTCATTGGCGTAGAGGGCTTCTAAAAAAAGTCCCCCGCCCTACCTCCGGCTCCAGCTAGCCTGGGAGGGTCCAACTCTGGCTCCTCCCCTCCGCCAGTCCCAATTCCAATCCCTATGGTCCCAAACACTACCCTGCCAGCCTCGGCCCCACCACTGTGGCTGTGTGGGCCAACCTCACTCCCTACCACCATGCCACCATTGCTGCGCGCCATGTTTCCCATAAGAGAAGGACTAAACAATGCTGCTAACTACACCGTGGAGGAGGGAACCAACCAAAAAAAAAAGGCTTAGGAAATCCAGCTGGAAGTAAACGGCTCAGATAGGAAAACGGGGAGGTGTGGCAATTGGGGAATAGTGGAGGTGGCCAAAGTGGGAGAGATGGGAAAGATGGTGATGGTGAAATAAGAAAGAGAAAACCGAGGTGGATCCACAACCTCCATTGTTCCTAGTACCTCCCCTTTCTCCCTCAAACAACTTTCTCCACTTTGGCCACCTCCACTATTCCCCAATTGCACACCTCCCTGTTTTCCTATCTGAGCCGTTTACTTCCAGCTGGATTTCCTAAGCCTTTTTTTTTTGGTTGGTTCCCTCCTCCACGGTGTAGTTAGCAGCATTGTTTAGTCCTTCTACAACCTCCATTGTTCCTAGTACCTCCCCTTTCTCCCTCAAACAACTTTCTCCAAACAACCTCCCTTACTTGTGTATCTTCATAGCATACTTACTTTTTTACTTCTAACTTCCTTCATTTCTTCATGTCAACTTCCAAACTAGCTTTCTCCTCTTCCCATGCGCGTATTATTTCTTCATCTCTCCCATCTTCTATCTGTTTTTCTAGCTCACTTATTTGACCAGAGGTTTTCTCCAGCAAGGTGTTAAAAGTGGCTTCTACACATAGCTAGTAATTCAATGGAAGTGTTGGAATTTGTTTCCATTTTCTTTTTAGAGCATCATTGGCCTTATATGCTACACAAGGTACAAATGCTTTCAGGCCCAACGGGTAAATACAGTTTTGTACACATTCGTTAGCAAAAGCTAGGTGGTGTTCGAGTATAAGCTTGCTATGGAGCATTTTACTATATTTCTTGGTTTTTGTATTCATGTCTATGCTTGCGTTTGCTGGTTACTATCTTGACTTGTTTCAGTATTTTGTTGTGTTCTCTGTGTGGCACTTTTTCAATTCCCCTGCCATCTATCAGTCTATCTGCGTCAGCCCTGACTCCTAAACCACGCTCACTTCTCCCAACATCACTTTCAGTCCTATTCCCAACACGTTCATAGCTACCACCATTTCCCTGTACTTGCTCATCTCCATGATTCACTCTTACAACTTTGTCTTCTCTATCAGGGTGTGCCCCTATGCTGTCTTCACTTTCCCTCACTAACCCATTGTCCCCAGGTCTCTGTATCTCATTTCTTCTTAATGAATTTCACTAGCCCTCGAATTACTGCTGAGGTGTTGGTAGAGACGGTGTACTAGGGTTGCTTTGGTCCCAGTTGTTGTGCCCACTTAAATGCCAAGACCACCTTGCATTTAAGTTTATAAATGTCTAATTGTAATACCCTTCCCACATCCCCGTATGCATTTGTGTGGTGCCTGGGAAACCAGTTTTGGTCAGAAGACACAGCTGCTAGCTTGTTATTTTACACGTAGGTGTGGTTATCTTATGACAGGCTCTGAAGAGAATGGCTCGTAGCCTGTTACTTTACATGTACGTAGATAGTTATCTTATGTTATGACCTAATCATACTTTACATGACGTAGATGGTTATCTTATGTTACAACCTGATCATACAATCATCTATGATCCCAGCATTCAACAATGTTTTCCTCCCTAAACAAATCCATTGGTGCTATTGGTAAAATTGTCGTTCTTCAAAACTAGCTCAAATTATACATCATTGAAGGAAGACGACTATAATTTTTTTGGTCTCAAGCGTGAGAAAATATTATCGGCAAAAGGACACAGTTTTGTGACATGGAACCAACGTCACTCTGTAGATTTTTGTGTTGTCATCTGATCGTGACAGAATCTGTTTCTCAGTTATACTCTAACGTTTTCCTTAATGACATTCATTGCTTTCAAAATCTATCTTGTACAGATACTTGTTACCTTAAATTGTTACCTTAGTAGCTGTCATAGTAAGTTGATCAGTGGATAAGTGAAACTGACTGAAATGCATAGGTCAAAAATAGAACGTTTTGTACAGATAGTGTTAAATGACTCAATCTCTTTGGAGAGAACAGATTTCCACTTTCATACACTGAATCAAGACCTAGCTAGCATCAAAGTTAAGGCCCACAGCGTAAATATGCTATTTAATTAGCACAGGTTTGGAATGTTAAGTGCCAGAACTAGCAATCGATTTACACATGTAAACTAATTGTTAATATCACCATTGTGGTTGAAATTCAGACAATGCAGAGTGTTGCGTTTCTACTACTCAGTTGAGAACACTCATTCTCACTTGGTAGGGTATAGCCAGGATGTGTGGCATGATGGCCAAAAGTTGGCATCCCTTCCCTATGCACCACCATCTCATCTGAGATACACTGTTCATACGCGGGGGGGGGGGGGGGGGGGTGTAGTGGTTGATATTGAAAGCAATAAAGTTTGCTAAACGTGTGCAAATTTGTGTAGAAGCATAAATAAATGTAATAAACTTCTTCACATTTATTGCTCATTCTTAAACTACGACATGATTCACAAGTAGTGTTTGTTTCACAGATGTCCACCAGTAGGCTGTCATTGACAGCATCGTCAAAGAGCAAAGGAAAATCATCCGCAGTAACGATATCAGCCCCCATTTGGAAGCAAAGACTCTTTTCTTGTAAATGGAATCTATCCCAGCCTACTGCAAAATACAGCCTGAAAGAGCTTATTACACATCAAAACGATTGGAATAGTGATTCTGAAGCACTATGTTCTTGGTTAATAGAGAGATACAACTCATCAATATCAAATGGAGATGTAGAACTTAGTGCTGTAGACGACTCCAGTCGCTACAAGTCTGTTAAGGAAGGGGATACTTGTTTTGTTCACGGTCCTACCTACTACTTGCTTGATGGACAGAAATATTCTCCTCTTCTAAACTTAAGGCCTTACATATCTTCTTTGATATCCCCTGATGTTGGCATTGTGTACAAACCTTTCATTGTATTACACTGTGAAATAAATTCTTCTTCTCCAATGACAAACACTGTTGCAAAACTTGCAGCAAACCTTACTGATGAACTGCGTTTTGAACGACACTATGATCCAAATATCTCAAAGATCGTAGGCTTCGCCTTTCCAAACAGTTCTACCAAGGAGTATGTCTGTAAAGTTACCGTGGAATTTAGGAATCTGACTTTCTATGTCACCTGTAGAACATTTGAATTAGCTGACCCTGCCATTACATCTGAAGTGAATCAAGCAATTAAGGACCACTTGAAATTAGCTACTGATCTTTACAAAAAACCAATGAATCCGTACACTTTGGTTCCTTTTTCTGAGACCGATATTGATTTGCTTTGCAAAAGTATTGGTGCAATGGGGCAGGTCCAACTTGAAGGGTCATTGAAACAAGTGGACTCGCAATCCTCCCTTGTGTTTCATGACAATAAGAAGTATTACAAATACTGTCCTGATAGTACTGAATGTTTATCACTTTTCAGTTTATTGGGACAATCCAGTGATCGCCTTATTTTCCCACAGCAAATGTTGCATGTCAAAATAGACAAAGCGGCACCATTTCCTTTCTTTGTTTTTCCTAAACAAAAGTTTCAATTGACATCCTTACACATCTCTCAGTTGAAATCATGCCTCTTTTACTTAGCAAGTGGCATTAAAGACGCACTGGAGGAGCTGCATGGCACGTACAAGCGTGCACATCTTGATGTACGGCTGGCAAATGTGTGTTTTGATGATGGCCATGTGAAATTGATTGATTTTGATCGTTGTCAGCATACCAGTGTAGAGGATGTAGCAAGCGAGTATAATAACCATTATATGTACACATATAGTGCTGGTGTGGCAAAGCCAAATGCGTCACTTTTGGATTGGAAACAGTTGGGTCTGCTGATTTATTCCATATTGAAGGTCTCTAAACAGGATGCTGACCTGAAATCTGATGACTTCAGCAGAATAAAAGAGGATACCCAATCATTGGTGTATAGTCTGGTGTATAATCACATGTGGGATGACAACTGTGCCAACAGCCTTTGTCGTGATAAAACGGTTGAGCAATGTTTTCAGGATCAGTCACCCCCAGCAGGACAGGAGCCTCATCATAGTGATCATGGTATGTTCTGTAGGCACTGCTGCACACACATTACTCATGAAATTGTTTCACCACACGCAATTTTTTAAGTGTATGATTTTAATTTTGAATAATTGTTTGTTTCAAGCATCATAAAAATGTCGTGTGTATCCAATTGGACTAAACTTTCTAGCATGCACATATGTCCATGACACAGCATTCAATTCAATCTCTTATTTTCATGTACCTAAATATAGGTTAGACACTGAATCCGAGGGATCTACATTACTTATAATCCCCGAGGGCCCTGCTGGGCTGTAGCGTCTCAAGCGGTAGCGAGGGCGCTACAAAGGGCCCAGGGGATTCTAAATCACGTAGATCCCGAAGGTTTCAGTGTGTAACCAATTTAGACAATAGCAATGCGTAGGTAGCATTATTGCGCAACGCGATGACGATAACAGGAGACATTCTAAGTGCCAGTGGGGGGGGGGGGGGGTTCTAAGTGCCCGGGGCACTTACAATCCCTCCCACTGGCACTTACTAAGTCCTCCTCATGACTGAATCACCTCCTTTGGGTAGCGGATCTGATTCAGACAGGGTAAGAATTGGCTGTGTGTAGTATTGCTCACCTTTGTATGAAATCATCAGTATCTTTAAAAATGAATCTTCTTGAAGCCACCCTGGTACTCCTTTGAACACACTGTTGTTGTATTGAATGATAGAAGAAATGATGTATTTATATTTAGTACATGTTTATTTTTCTTGTGAAGCCATGGAACAAGGATACCAGTCAAGCACACAGGGTACCTACGAAGAGTGTGAACCACCACCCAACAAGAAAATAAAAGGTGTGTCTTTCAATGGATGTTCATTGTTAACTTTTTTTTTTCTAACATGCGTTTGATGGGTATATGTTGAAACGAATATATCAGTTTGGCCCATAACTATTTGCTGCTCTTATAATAGCTTGTCAAAGTTATGCAACTGAGTTCATTCATTATTATAAGTACTAAGAGGCACATTTCAGTCTGCATTGCACTTACAGGGTAGTTTGCTCTGCCTAGTTGCTATTAGAACAGTGAAAATAGTTATGGTTTCAAAGCACTCACCTAAACAGATAAGGCAAAGCTGTCTTGTGCAACGCTGCATGGCCATTGAAAGTTGCAACCATTTGTAATTTACTGAGCCAACAGTTTCAGTGTGTATCATCAACATCATTTTCATAATTTACCCCAGGCTCTGCATCCACCGTACTGAGGAGAACTCAGCCTGATCGAGGTTAAAAAAAATGAATGTTTGTGGTCTTACCTTATACATGTGTATCAATTTTGTAGCAAAGAAGCCAAAGTGGTGACAGAAAAGCTGTGACCTCATGCCTGTGATTGTGTTTGGTGTTGGGGTTGACATGATCTTGATCTCACCTCTACCTCACCGTCCGTCCCTCTTCTTCGATTATGAACACCTTTATTTGATGTCACTGTAACACGTGTGATGTTGACTTGTTATCATCTCATCTGGCTCGTGGGAAAATACCTTATAAGGCTGAACCTTGTTAATGCGTTGTGGTTTTATAAATCGCGATAATCTTCGTTCATTGCATCCAACGGTTTGGACTCAATGAAATTCTGTCAGCGTATTTAACTATTGTGATCCCATGCAGGCATTCCAGTGGCGTAGGAAGGAGCTTAAAAGTGGGGGGGGGGGGGGGGGGGGGGGCAAACTTTGGGGATGATAGCTG
Organism: Eunapius fragilis; assembly: GCA_963681505.1. NCBI lineage: Eukaryota > Metazoa > Porifera > Demospongiae > Spongillida > Spongillidae > Eunapius > Eunapius fragilis. Next base: position 236,894 of record OY811972.1, read on the forward strand.
TTAGTTCCCCCAGACAACGAAATTTCAATCTAAGTTTTTCATTACTCCGCTCAGCAATCATGCGCCTTCGAGGAACCAGGTCATTCCATTCCCACTCACAACACCATTTTATAGCTTTGGCCTGTGTAGAGGCTAAGGTCCACTGAACAATTTTTCATTTGGCCTCGTCTTTATTATTTATTTTATTTAATTTTTATGTGCATTTGTTCTCACTCATGTATTCACTTATAAATAATAAAAATAAGAACTTGGATATTACCTGGCTGTATCAAACAAAATTAATCATCACTCCATAAAGCACAAAAACTGAAAGGGCCCAAAATATCCAACGTGGCATTGATGTCTTTATGCACATGCATGAGAAATCAGTTATTAGTACAGAGAATTCCTTTTTGGATGTTGGAGTAGTAGTAAAGTACAGACAAATCAATTTATGTACTTCAGGCAGTAAAGATTTATACACCAGGCCCATTGTTTCACTAATTGTTCGAATGACTTGATCAAAGGCGTGGTCATCTTTTTGCATATGTGTTGGACATCCTTATGCATTGGTACCACCACATGCACCTTATTGGTAGGTAGGGTCATCCTTTTGCGTACGTTTTTGCATTATGGTTATGTGTGAGCATCTTATGTGTAGGATGCAAAACTGATGGTAAACCCAGCCAGCCACCATGGTGGCTGGCTGGGTTTACTCATGTTTCCATTACAAAGATGATCGACGATGTTACATGTAACCAGAGATAGATATCCCCCTCCCGTACCCACCCCCTTCCAATGAAACACGTCCATTTCTCACATAATTCTAACTTTCATTATTGGTGCCCCCCTTTCAAAATTCCTGGATCCGCCTCTGTGGAGTGTCGTGAATTCCACTGGTTCTAATAGGCCGATCATCACTTGGCCTTGCGGATTCTTGATTATAACTGAAATCAGTCAGGGCCGTAGCGTCCAGTCCGGCCATGGCCGGACTGGTTGTAGCCTACGGTAGCCAACTTCCTAATACTATAATTTATTACACCCCTCATGATCTCCCACCCTCGCTTCCACCAATGGCCGGACCGGTTTATTTATCGTGGCTATGGCCCTGTAATTATCTGCCCGCTTCAGATACGAATAGTGGGGGGGGGGGGGGGGGGGGGTTGCCATACGATGATTCTATGATTTATATCTTCGTTTGTGTGCGCGTGCGTGGGGGGGGGGGGCGGCCATTGGTGCCAGAGGGCGGCATTTCATATGAAAGGGGGGGCCAACACCTCCTCACTCACAGAGAACACCCATTGGCCCTACCAAAGCCACACCCCACACCCATCAACCCAAAAGAGACCAGAGATGCGACGTTAGGATATATCATTTGGGTTCTGGCTTTGGGTTTTGGTAGGGTAGGGGGGGCCGAAGGTAGAGGGGAGTGGTGTGTAGAAAGGAGTGGTGTGTAGAGAGGAGTGATGTGTAGAGGGGAGTGATGTGTAGAGGGGAATGGTGTGTAGAGGGGAGTGGTGTGTAGAGAGGAGTGATGTGTAGAGGGGAGTGGTGTGTAGAGGGCACAGGGAAAAAACGCGTGGAATCAAGTTCTGATTTTACAGAGGATTTTTAAATCTTCTGAAAAATCATTGCGTGATCTTACATAGAAAATCTGACGCGTGTGATTTGTGTGTGATTCTCTGTAATATCACACAACGATTCCAAAATGGTTCCACGTGTT